>JAUBOD010000974.1:779175-798952 GCA_032353885.1 Nothura maculosa | reverse complement strand
GGTCTGTATAGATCCAGGGAGAATATAATGTTGGATTGCATCCTATGAGAGTTTTAATCTGTAAGCCAGAGTGCTAAATTCTGCCTAGTTTAGGCAGGCTTTCAGTGTCACAGCCATTTCATATTTTAGGCAATACATTTTAGGAGCTCAGTCTCATGACCACTAAGGCACCTTTACATTGTCAAAGAGACCCTTGTAGTTATAAATGACAAAACTATCTTTCTTTCTAATATGATAATGATCTTTTTCTGTTAGGTTGAGAGGATTGTAGACAAAAGGAAGAACAAGAAGGGCAAATGGGAATATCTCATCAGATGGAAGGGCTATGGAAGCAATGAAGACACCTGGGAACCTGAGCATCATCTCCTGCACTGTGAGGAATTTATCGATGAGTTCAATGGACTACATGTTACTAGAGAAAAGCGATCAAGACATGGGAAACAGGCTGGCACTCCAAAGTTTTTACGAGAAAGTCGAGGGTCATCTATTGAAAAAATATCCCACAGACCTGAATCTGGGAAGTCTAAAGGGTCAACACATAAAAGAAAGAGAATTAATTCATCTCTTCAGAAGCAGAAAAGAGGATACACAGCAAAGCCAGCATCTGCTACTGACAGGGCCGCTAAAACTGTGACTTACCGAACTACTCCCAGCGGTTTACAGATCATCCCGTTGAAAAAGCCACAGAACGGCCTGCAGAACGGAGATGGCAATCACGAAAAGGATGCTAGACACTTTGGGAATGGCTCACAACAGCAAAACACGGATTTAAATGATCATGAAGGAGAACACAATTTGCCGAACGTTCTGGAAGTTAGTAACGATGCGCCCGTTGTGAATGGAATTGGTAAGTGACTTAAGCAACTATGGGCTTTTTTGGGGGGTAGGAGGTACAGAGCAGGGAATTAATTGCAGCAATTGTAAACAATGAGTTCACTACGGAAACACCACTGTCATGCTACCCAAGTAAAACAGTGAGAAGAACATTAAAAAGTTTCCCACTGTTTCCCCATGAATTACACCGTTTTCTGCCGGTTGGCTTTCCTGGTTTCCTACTGAATGACATGAAGCACTGTGGGCTTTGCTCAGTGCAACAGACATTTCTTGTGGGGAAGCGATGACAAGGTGCAGAGCAGGAACGACTCAAGGTATGTGCAGCACTGGGACTTGACTTCTGTGTATCACCACGTAACAATCACCACCCAGTTATGTGTGCGAAGACCCAGCGGCCTAGAAAGACCAGAACTATTTCAGAAACAAAATTAGTACCACTCTTGCTAAATAGTCCTATGCACAAATAGTTCCTTAAAAGTCCCAGTTCCTTATGTCTGACAGTGACTGGAGACATCCAAGGGAGCAAGATACGTAATAATGGAAGTTGTAAAAAGCCTTGCAGTGAATGACATGACTTGCTTATAGCAGAAATGTCTTTGTAATCCCAATAGTTACAGACTGGCTTCTTTCCCAGTGAACAAAGGTTTATATTCTCTGTAAAATCCTATGCAGTTTAAGGCAAGTAAGTAGCTTCTCAATATTTATATGAGTCCAATTTTTTTTTTTTTTATCCTACTAATCTTATAGTCTGGATGATGTTTTGTGGCATTGGTTTTCCAGAATTAAGAAGTACATTGTTTCTTTGATCAGATTGTTTTTTCTGACTTTACTCCTTATATGCAAGGATGAAGTGGGAGATGTCCTGGTCAGTCTGTGGGCAGTGCCAACCTTTTCCATCTTTTACTACACAGAAGTCCTTCCAGATGCCTGTTTGTTCCCAGTATTCTCTTGGGCTTTTGTTTTTTCAGTGGCATTTTTTTATAAAAATAAATAAAAAGGCAGCATGAACTGTGCTAAATGAGTTCCTGCCATTTACTGATAGAGTGGTGATACAATCCTTTGAGTTTCATTTTTTCTGCTGTTCCATACAGCACAAAGATTTTCATTGAGCCAGACACCGTTGCTCTTAGTTATTTTTCCTCCCTGGTTACAGTTAATTTAGAGCACAGCTATATGTATAATTCTTGTCATTATGCATTTACTCTGCTTTACTGTACCAATTCACCTTTCTGTTATGACTCAGTGGAGAGCTTCAAAATCTTTCCTAGGTTTTACTCTACTTATTTACTCTACTTTTTCTCTTCAAATTTTCCTATCACACTTCTTACTTCCCTTCCCAGTTCATTAATACACATTAAATAAACTAACCCTGTGCAGGTCCTTGTGGCAGCCAACTACTAATCACTTGACACGATGAAAAGTAACCATTCGTTCCTATTATTTATTTTTATTAGCCACTTTCTGTAGCCCATGATAGCCTCATTTCCTTAACAGTTTCTTCTGAATTGCCCTGGCAAAAACTTCTCAAAAGACAACATAAATTCTATCGCCCAGCTCTCCTTTTTCCACTGTACAGTACACATAACAAATACTACTGATTTCAGAAGCAAAACTGTTCGTGCCTAATTTCATCAGTGACCTCCTATAAACTGCTGTAATAAAAGGACTTTTCATCCAGGCATCAGATACCTTAATAAGTACTCCAATTTCAGAGAAATATACAGTCAGCTTTGAGCATAAGCAGCTCGAAGCTACCTTTGGTAGCTACCTAAGGTAGCAATGATGCTACTTTACACTTCAAATTCAGATTATAGTCTTCTGTATTTTGGTTATTTTGTGCCCACATGAACCTGTTTAAAAAACTAATTACTTCCTTAAAAAGACTTGGATATCTAGTTGCAGAAGAGCATAAAGTTATTTTTGTTTGCTTTCTTATTCTAATTATTTTTTTTATCATTTATATTATTCTTTGGGGAAGTCCAATACCAAAAGCATCCTTTGAAATGCATTTATTCCCATATTTTAAAGACTTCTTTTAATGAAAAACAAAAGCTACAAAGAACCACAAGGTCAAATGAACCTTTCATTTGTCCCCACAGCAACTAGTGAGTGGTATCTCCCAGGGGTCTGAATAACCCTGTGAGAGAGAGCCCTATTCCATGACAAGGCCACTTTGCTGATGCCGCCAGGTGCTCTGCCATGGAGAGAGGACTCCTGACCTAGCAGTCGATGTATTCAACTCTTCTGAAACATTCATATATGAAGGTTTTTCATTCTTGAAATCCTTCACTCCTGCTCAGTACTTTGCACCCTTCCGTCCTTGCACAGTGGCCTCCCTGGAGGCAAAAACAAGAGATCTTTCAATTGCTACGTGGTTCTCCCCTGAGAAACCCATCCTCAGCAGCACGGCCAAGGTCAGGAGTCCCTTCAGTCTTTCTTTGTGATATCCACACATCCATAGCGGAGAGCTACAAAGAGGACAGATTAAGCTTCCAAAATAAGAGGAAACAGGAACTAGTGAGAAGTGGCAGAATAAAAACACTAGCTTTTCTATTCTAAATATCACTTCATAGGCTTGAGAGAAGTCACATTTCCTGATAAAGAATCTTTCATCCTTTGAAGAGACTACTGACAATCAAAGAAATTTGCATTATTGTTCACCAACTCCAATAGTGAATTTAGTTAACTCTCTGAGCATTCACACATGCAGGGAAGATGCACAGAAGATCATACACCCCTTGGAAACTGGACAGATGTGGTACTAAAACTGGTCTAGAATTTTACAAACTACAAATGAAGAAGGTTTCAGATAAAAATGCCAGTTTGTTGAATAACAGGAGGCTTGTTCCAAACATCTTGGGTTTCAAAACTTTCTCCAGATCGGAGCCAAGGTCCCAAGGCTCCGTCCCCTGAGGCGCGGGGCTCTGGAGCTCTGTGGCAGCCTGCTTGGCAGGACTCCCGCGGTCAGCGTGGAGGCGGCCAGCGGTGCCCGAGGCTTCGGGCTGCCGGCCATGGAGGCTGGAACCCTAAAGGGCGGCAGGGCCCCGGGCACCTGTGCGGCCCCGGGCGCTACACGCGGCACGCGGACCCGGCCGGGAGGCCCTGGGCTGCCAGGGTCTCTGGGCAGCCCCACACACAGCCACAGATGTCACATAGATGTTTGTGTCACTTTGGAGCTTGTCCAAGGAAGTGAGGGCTTCGTTTCACAGCTAGGTATAGGGCTGCACAGAAAATCTATGTGTGTATATATATGTGTGAAATATGTGTTTGAATACACATATTTTTCTGTGTATATATAAATACATATATATATAAAGTTAAGCCATTTTTGCAGAAGTAAAACCTAGGTTTTGAAAATTTAGAAATCCCCTACTTTTCAAAACCCAGCTTTAGGCCCGGTTCTGCTACCATGTTGGCCTACAGCTAAAGGCCTCTCTAACCCATCAATTTGAAGCAGTAATCTTGTATATTACAATAATATTTAACCACTGGTGTATTAAAACAAGCAATGTAATTACTAACCTATACACTGAGTAGATCTGTAACTAATCAAAAATAGCTCTTTTAGTTTTCTATGGCATGCCCCCTACACGGGCTGTTCTGTTGAAATAAAAAATACTTGTTTGGAAGCCAGTTTTTTAGGGTTCTGTGATCTGATTTGCACCAGTCTATGTTTCATTTTGTAAACAGATCCACTTGCTAAAGTGTTTCCTGCTGAATCCAGTAGAAGCAAAGCCCCTTACCCCTCAAAGCCTAGTGTCTGCCTGCAGATGTGTCTGCTAAACTGCCAATGCAGCCTGGTAAAGATGGGATGGAGCTTTCTTAGCCAGATCTCTTCCCTATTGTCTGCACTTCCCTTCCCTAGGAGAGTAGAGCCATCATTACTGGCAGTTATTTAAGGGTCTAAAGCGGGAAAATGTGGAAGATCCCTGTGTCGGAACATTCCAGGAGCCAACAGGAGCACTCCTGCTGATGGCACATGGTGTCTTCTGTTATCACAGTGCTCTTGCTCTGATGATACTGTAATTCTGAGGGATTGCTTTGTCAAGTTTCTAGACAGCATCAGAAACATCCCCTTTTAATTTTCTCTTTTCCTTTTCTGTGTTGCTCTATTTCTGTACCATCTGCTGAAGAATTTCTGCTTGTCATGTATCACTAACCACTGTCTTCCTCCATAACAAAGACCTTTGTAGTCTCATGGTGCCCTTAATTTAAATATTCTCTATGAACTTAGTCACTGCTTCCTCTTGGTTTTTAGCTTGTTCAGTTTTATTTACTCTGGAGCAATACTGGCAGTAAAATACAACCAAAAATGCCTGCTTTCTCAGTTTGGATGGAAACTCATTGCTTTTAGATATCTTACAGATGCTCCCTTAGCTGTAGAAGTCAAAAAATATTAGTAAATTATCAACAGCACACTGCTTTGAAATATGAACAGTATTAAGCATTACCCACAAGAAAGACAAAACAGAGACAGCGCAGGGCTGCCTGGAGGCCTGGGGAATGCCAAGCTCCTTTACTAGGGAGAATACAGGACCATGATGTGTTTCACCTAGAAAAATTAATGTCATTGCTCCATGATCCTTTTCATTCAGCGTAAAAGTATGCTGCTAGCAAAAGCAACGGTCCAGCCCTCCTGCCCACAACATCCTCCTCATTATTCCCATCCCTCCTCTGCACTAGTTTTATACTCTTGAGGCTACAAGGTGAACTGGAGCAGGATTGGTCTGAAAATTAAGCAGGGCTTTGCCAGGGGAGCTTCCAGCTCAGGTAGCTCCTCCAACAGCACCCAGGTGGCTACCGGGGCACGAGTCCTGGCTCACAGATCCACAACTCGGAGTGGCTGCATGGAGATTGCTCCGTTGAACTTGCTCTGGAACTGTGGCAAAATTCCAAGAAAAGATGCATCCAAAAATGATGGCTTCCAGGAAAACCAGAAGAACATGAGGAGATCTGAGCCCTCTAAAATGCTGAGTGATCTGAGGCTCATGTTTTCTCTCCTGGTGTTGTTTTCTCTCCTTTTTCTCCTACTCTTTACTTGTCTCATCTTCTCAGACTATAAACTGTTCATGTGTTTTCTACTGTGCCTAGCCTCATGGAGCCCCAGGCTCAATCTGGAAGCCCTGGGCATGTCACAGTGCCAACAGCAGCAACAGGAACATCTTCACATGTTGCCCCATTTGAAGGAAATAGTGGGGTAATTAGAGAATGATGAAGGGGATTAGAAGTGGAGAAAGACTAAAGACTTTGGAGAAAACGAGCCAGAGGGGGATGATGTGATCAAAGTTTACAAAATCATCAAGGCCTCAGATAAAGTAAATTTAGAACTGTTGTTTACTAAATCCTTCAATAGCAAAACTAGGGGCCACTTACTGAAACGAGAACTACATCAGATAAAAGCACAGATGAAAGAAATTTCTCTGTGCAGTGGCTACCAAACTTCTCAAACTCATACCACAGGAGGCTGTGGAGACAAGATAGTACCAAGAGGCTCAGAAAGGATTAGAGCAATCCATGAAAAGGTCTATGAGCAAATACTAAAGGAAACAAAGAAGATAAATCTTCTCATATTCTCATACAAGACTTATGGATGATATTAGGGGAAAGGACTGCAGAAAACAACCCAGCTTGTGTTTTCTCCTTAAGTAATATCTTGTATCACCATTCTTGGAGGAGTGCTAGATGGACTACTGTCTTTGAATATATGGAGTTCTCTTAAGAAATATTAAAACTTCCTTTAAGTATCAGTGTGTTTTTAGATACCTTCACAAATTCTCTGCAGAGTAAAAACTAGGTAACAAATTAAACTCCCACTAGAGGACGGACTACTTTCTTATTTGGACATCCTTAGTCTGTTTCACAGATATGCCTTATAGATTGTTTTGTAGATGCTTCTTTTTTTCCTATATCACAGTCATTTTCCATCTGGACATAGTAAGGCCCATTCTCCTTGTGTGCAGCAATCAGGTGCTAACTATGAAGCCTGTGCAAAGCAACCTGGCCAGTTTGCTCCAGAGCAAGGTCAGATGCTCCGCCACATCATGCAAACGAGAGGCTAAACTGGCCTGGGTTCACTTGAGCGGTATCTTTGGATTTTGATGATCATTTTATACAGTAATTGGATTATACAAGATTACAGGGACCCATCAAGTACACAAAACAACACTTTACTCACTATATGCTGTCCTGTTAATCATCTTTCTTGGAAATCACATTTTCTCATTTATGTTTCCCTCACGTTTAATGTACAGTTTTCCCTAGGTTACATTTCTTTCAGCGGGTGGACAGACATTTAAAACATTACGATAATATCCACAGTCCATTAAATATATGAATATTTAACTTATAAACTAATACATTGCATGAACAAATGCAACAAACAATTAAAATGAAATTATGAGGCTTTTGGTTGAGATGGATTAGCTGTGAGAATTAATCTCTTACCATTCTATTAACATCTGTATTTAAAAAGGATGCAGCCTAATTTTCAGCACTAGGTAGATTACCAATATAGCTAGTCTGATGCAGTAACATTTTGTTACATGTAGTAACAAAAGCTTATAAGAAAGAATTTTTCCATAAGAAAATAAATGGTAATTTGTAAATTGAAGCATGGTGATTTCTACACTAGCAGATAATTCTTGTCAAGAAAACAAATTCAAATTCTGCTGGTTTCAAGTAGGTTTTTCAAGTCAATGAGCTAACACAATTTGTCAGCATTTTCATTCTTTGGCATCAGTTAAATGCCCAATTTATTGTAAGAGAGGTGATATTCTAGATCAGATCTTCTAATTTAACTATGGAAAGGGTTTTATTGACTGACTCAAATAGCAGTATTTTTAGCAAATGTGTTTCTGTCTATAGAAACAGGTATGGCCCACATGCACACACATTACATGATGAGGCCAAATGATACATCAATTAAACACTGTTATGCATTCAGCATGTATTTTTAACATCATATATTGGACCTGCAGCATCCATGCAGGCAGTTCACTTACTTTGAACAATTCCCTGGGCTACAGTCTGTTGAGAACTAACTAGACAGTTCAGTCACCTACACAAGCACTAAGTAAAATTAAATTACATTCCATGAAATGAAGATAACTGGTTTTGTTTACAGAGTAATCTGCTAACAATTTACCATTCACGTCTAGTCCAACAGAGAATTTTTAACTGGATGATGATCAGCTAAACTCCAATATTTCAATCTATGTTCTAATATCTCTATTAAATTTCGCAAAATTTTCTTTTTTTCTGTAAAATTTCTCAGCTACTTTATGCTTTCTTAAATATAGAATATTGTTCTTTCACATCATTGTAAACAAGCAAACAACCAAAAAAGGGAGATTATTTCAAAAATAGAAACATTGAGAATGTTATTTCAATGAACAGAGTGACTTTAAATTATGTTCCTGAACAAGCCATGCTTGATTTCTAATGGCAAAAGAGAAACATCTGTACTTAGAAAAGGAGTATTGCGCAGCAAGTATTGTAAAGGTATCATCAAGATTCCAGTCCAACTCATTACAAAAAAATCATGGAGATGAGGAAAGGAAGAGCTTATTCTTCATAAAAAGTATGTCAGAATAAACTGCTTTTAAAATTTGACTTATTGTTGCTTTAAGGAGGAACCATATTTTGGAGTATCCTCCAAGATGGCATCAAATATTAGTACTTCTTATGCACAACATCCAATATTAATACTGTATCTGTTAGTCACAAGTCAACAACTATTGTTATTGGAAATTTAATGAGCAGAAGTTTAGAATCAGAGCAACGACTGATGCTAAGGCTAAGCAGATGAGATAAAAGGAAGAGAATGGTTGTGGCATCTATCAGCTTAGTCAGAACTCCCCCAACTTACTGTCATGTAGAGATGTGTGACAGGAAACAATCTATATTTAAATTAGAAAATGATAATGGCTTTTGGTCATCATAAAAGGAAGAAAATGTAACTTTGGGCTATACTTGTCAAGTTTTTCTAATGCTGATTTAGAATTTGCCTCCAAATTTGAGGACGACCCTAAATACTTGTGAAAGACCATGATACAACTGCTTCCATCTCCAGTGGAGTACTCCATCACATTAAGATTCACAGTCCCACATGCTACAAGTCACTTGATATAGCGGTAGTCTGATCAGAGAACAAAAGATCCTTCAAGTTGGAATATAGAATAAAGAGCTCCATAGAGTAATAAGAGTGGCTGGAGACCAAATTTGACTGGCCAGGACTATTTTTGATAATTCATCACACACAGGTATAGTAAATACAGAGACGAATCTAAGCTGATAATAAGACTCTTTTTCTTTGAAGATATAGACTTGGCAATGGTTTGATTATTTCCATCTGACAGGTTCTTCCCTGGCCAATGGAAGCTTGAACCTACACAGCACTGTGAAAAGGAAACTAGACGGGGAGAAAGATTATGTCTTCGATAAGAGACTGAGATATAGTGTGCGTCAAAACGAAAGCAACTGCAGGTTCAGGGACATTGTGGTGCGGAAAGAAGATGGTTTCACACACATTTTACTATCCAGCCAGACTTCAGATAACAATGCCCTGACTCCAGAGGTAAGCGTGTGCCGTGAAACCAAAGAAATCCAGCCTAATATGTGGGGATGTTGTAAGCACTGCGCTTAAACAGTACTCTGTGTCCCTAATTATTAACTTAAAAAAGAGAGTATGGAGTTCAGATATATCTGACTTTTCTCCACCTGCAGTCTTGTCAAAAGCAATGCAATGGAAATTAATTTTTCATATACATCTCTGAAACGGAAAATTAAGTATAAAGAAAGGAATGCCAACATTATTTCCAGCACAGAGCTGTAAGAAGCAGTTGTTCACATGATTAAGTTATTGCTAGTCACCAGGGACTAGTTATCGCTAGTCACCATCAGGGTGGGCGCCCACAGACCCTGCTCCACATAACGATCCCAAATAGTTAAAACTGCTGGTACACACACGGATCACTCCTAGGCTTTGAACTATTTAATATTTTAAAACCGTATCTTAGTAATTAGCACTGAACACCAAACACCTGTTTTTAATACTAGATCCTTAATAAGTATTAGGTTGCATAAAATACATCATTTCATCCCTGTATTACTAGAGAGATTACTTATATATTAAAGAAACTACCACTAACGGATGCCAAACGTAATTTAAATGAAGAGCTCAAGGGTCTGAAAATTATGAAATGAAGGACTTAGCCGTGTTAGGGCTGAAGAGGCAGATCGCTGCGCTGCTGTCTCTGCTACTGCACATCAGCAGTGTTCAAATGCACCAGCTACTGAATTAATTCAAGCTCTTCAAACTGCTTCACTCCATTTTTTGGAAAATTCTCAGTACGTCAGCAGCCAATCACTGTGCCAGAATAAATCATAAACATGCAATATTCTTCTTGCATCAGTGTGCACCAGCACTGATTATTTCTCTGAGCTTTGTTGAAGTTCATGTAAAAACGATGAAAGGTGTTTTAGAAAGCTACGTTACTAAGACCTCCATGGTCAGGAATTAATCAAGGTAATGAGTTCTCCACGTTTAAACTGTCTATTTAAAATTCATCCAGGCTGAGAGCAATTGAAAGCTGTTACCCTCCGGATGCTGCTCATTGGCAAATGTGAAACTACTTCTTTGGCCTCAATCCAGGCTGCAGCCCATGAGCGTTTGCACCACGAAATCCAGCACCTCCAGTATCAATACCCTTGTTAGCAATTTCAGTAAAAACTCAAGGGGCTAAAAGGAGGAATATGTTGAATGCCTCATCCCTACAGCATTTCTTTTTCCCTTAACCAGAGCTGAGAAAAAATGACTGAATAATTCAGTCAAGTTTACATTATTTTCAGGTTTGACACCTTTTACCATTGCTGAATACACAACCACAAAACTCCTACAAGGTTTAAGAAAATATGTTTCATTCTGTCAAAAGAATCACTAATTTTAAGCTGAAATAGAAATTCAGTAAATTACATTTGCCAAATAGAAAATTATGAACTTACAGCAGGTCTACTTGGCATGGTTAAAATATTAGTGCTCGGGTTATTCTAGGTCAGAGATTTTAGGAAAGAAAACAAGTTCTGCATCGCCCACCATCATTGTAAGATTGATCTTATACCAAAACACGCTCACCACTAAACACCTCTGCTTCCCTTTGTGTTTTATCCTAAGCCTCAGACAAAATTTAATAGTTTCAATCAATGCTGTCTGCTATTTATGGCCATTTACTTAAAATAACTAGCAACTTAAGAATTATGGCACAGTATTCTGTGCATATGTCCAAGCTGAGAAAAACAGGTTTTTGCCTGCATGAGATAAATTTATCATTTACATGATACTCAATGTATTTTCAGGAAGATTACTGATACAAAAAAAAAGGCTTGGAAAAGTCTTCCTGTGCCTTCATCCTCATTAATGGAACCACAACACACCTGTAGGCTTGTGCAGGTTGAGCACAAAAGGTTTAGGTTTAGCATAAAATGTGCCTATGCATCTTCCCACAGCATTTGCACTAACTGAAGTTGGCTGAGTCCTACCCTAATAATTCATTTTTCAATAAAATGTTTAGGTCACTAGATTTCTTTTTGTTTTTTATTTTCCTTTTACAAGATATCATAAAATTTTCAAACCAGTTTCATGAAGGAGTACATGTTTATTGAAGTGGCTTAGGCTGTCTACCTTTTAAATGCATTTAAATTCAGTTTTTTAAATAGATATGTAAACTACTTCATCATTGTAAATTCGATTAGAGCATTCTCTCAAAGGTTTAATGATGTTTCTGCAGCTCTTTCTCCAAGGCTGCTGCTGCTGCTGCACTGCAGCACATTTAAAGGTCCAACTTCTTTCAAACTTGAGATTAAATTGATCCTCTACTGTTTTTACTTTAAACTGTTAGTATAGCTAAGAATTAATATTCCACTGAATTAAAAGCAAAACATACAGCTAATGTGTTCAATAAGGACTGATATAGCTACTTCAAGTTCACTTTACATGCAGGAGCACCCAGCTTCAATTTTCCAGCCGTGAGAATTACAGGTTCCCCAAGATGAACTTTGAAGCACTGCTGTTGCCTTCACTTTTCATCGCTTTAAATGTCTCCTGACTTAATAGGTACTGGTTTACTGCTATGTGTATTTTTGCTGTCATACAACCACAGATTGCTTCTTTGGCCAGTAGTTATGCCTGCAGACAGTCATATAGGTTCTTATGCCTTTTACTTATCAATCAAAAATTTTTATATAGAAAAGAGCTCAGAATCTGTTTGCATCAAGAGTCAATAAGCAATAAAAGGCGTATTTATGTAAAAAGGAAAGACTTGTGGAAGAGGTTCTAAGAACAACTGAATGGTTCTAGATGGTTTCTTTTACTCTAATATTTACAGAATATTTCCCTGCAAGAGTATCAACAGTGAATCCTTAGAGGTTCAGGGAAGTTAATCTTTTAAATCAGTATTTCTATTTATATGGAAAGAGACTATTGACTCTCGTATAATTAAGGTGATAAATACTCAACTTCCTGATTTCCCCAGAATCTAAGCAATATCTAAACCAAATAGCACTAAAAGCCTTTTAAAACCTCCTACCTCCTGTGAAAGGCATTAAACTGAGCTCTCAGTTTAACCATATTTATGTTTATTTTGGAGTATAATGTGTCCTATTAAGAAACTAACCACCTTCTTGTCTTGAAAGGTTTATAAAATAAGCAACTTCTGAAAGAGCGATAATTTTATTATGTTTGCTTTCAGTAAAACAGTGAGGCACTAGAGATAGTTTAAATTTATAATTTGATAGATTTTTGTAAGATGAAAACTTCCTGACAAACTTTAGTCAAATACAAATAAAAATATAATCCTCAAAAGTGAAAATAAACTGAATTTGGCCATAAAAAAAAGCTTATTAAAAAAAAAGGGCATGGAACTGGAGAACAAAACTATGGAACCCTAAAAATAGTAATATTAGAACTGTCTCACTAAAGAAAGTAAATTTTAATTCATCAAATAGCTAAACAGACAAATCATCAGTAGCTTTCCTATAATTTTATAAACATCAGGAGGAAAACACCCCTACACTAATGATCAGGGAAGACCAGGAGGCCGAGTGAAGAGCAGACAGCAGCCTCTTAGCTACAACCTAGAGAACAGCCCTGGAGGCCACATGAATTTTGAGCTGCACAGGAGAACAAAGGAATGTCCTCTTAGAACAAGGGAATGGGAACTCACTTGGCTGGCACTGGTTTCTGATACTATTTTCTTCCACTAGAAATTGGTGGAACTGTGTAAATAAATTTTCATACTTAGTTAAAAATGCTATCCAGATTACTGGATAGCCTTCCCATTGCAACGAGATCTGAGAAATGAATTTTTAATAATTCACCTTTGATACCACTCTCACCCAAACCTGTAAAAAAGCTGATGGTGGAGTACTGCTTTTTCCTTGTAGTATATAACCGCTGCTCAACAGCCACACATGCACATGTAGGTAGCTTTAGACCACTTTAGACATCTAAGGGGATGATGAAAACATGCAAGGTTTGCAATGGATTATGTATTTGAAGGACAACAGAGACAACATCAAAGAGATGGTATGTATGCAAACATCACAGGAGGAAGAGAAACAGAAGAAAAGCTTTCTGCATGTAATATATCATGGCATAGTGTATAAATCAAAATTCCTCATTTTACATAAAAACGTCTATTCTCTAATATTATTTATACACTTTCCCTTAGAAAGGGTAGATTTTGAGGACTTTTAAAAACATTTAAAGTAAGTTAAGAGAGCAATGTTGTATGCACTTGGAATTAAAACAAAATTTATATTTTTTAGTTCTAATGTCTACTATCTTCTAGAAATCCTTTGTTGACCTTGAAAAGAGATTTGTTTTCCCATTATAAAAGAGAAAGTTTTACCCGTGTTTTTACCACATGAGACCTGAAAGCGTCTGAGATTCTGAGAATAAACCAGAAGTGTAATATTGCTGATGACATTTTTATACATGCAGGAAAACTTCAAATCCAGTTCCCAATTCTGCTGCTTTTAATTGCTTCACTTCCACCCACTGTTACCTACCTGGTATTACAGGCGCTGTGAAACGCACACGGAAAGGAAGCTTCTCTATAAATTCATCAGCCAGCTTCTCATGTTCTAGGCTCAGCAGCCAACGGAAGGCAGATATTCCTGTGCAAACATATATGGAGAGCAGACACTTAGCATTGCACTGCATGGTTTGAAAACACAAGTCCAAGCTTGTTCTCAAAAGCCACAGAATTTATAATAAAAGCCTACCTATTTTAAAAGGTATAAACAAAATTGCCGTTCTCTCTGCTCAGGGAGAAATCTGATGTAAAACATTCCAGAGATTTAAAGGGATTTGGGAAACAGGAAGCAATGAACAGGAATTATTGCAAGCTCCAAATCTTACTTCTTTCTTATGTGCAAATTGTATTTGATCCACCAACCACATTTTGCTGTCTTTGAAAATCTGTCCTAAGAGCAAAGCTTGCAATGCAAAAGAGAAAAAACCCTCAACTGGCCCCTTCCCGTTGGCCATAAGAGCGACACGGCCCCTTGGGTCTGTGTGTCACTAACGGCAATCACGGCGCTGCTAAGGTGAAAAGCAAATCATTGAAGATAACAGCAGAAGCAAAACTCCTGACATCAGGAAGTCAGCAGGGCTAAGCAGGCTAAGCCAGGCTTACCTTTAAGTCTGAATTGCGACCAAACAAGCAATTACTTCTCAGAAGTTTATGAAATAATATTTCCTCTCAGAATCATTAGGATAGCGGTTCCACTCAAGTGCTAGCCTATTTCTTACAATGCCAGCAGCTCAATTGTGTATGGATTTTGATTAGTCTTGATTTGTGGTGCAATTAATTGTTTGATTTGATTGTAAATCACAGAGTAAAAAGGTCTTTCTAGTGGCTTTTTGGTCTAACTTTTGTAGATTTTAGCCATAGCACTGACCACAACGATATGAATAATGTTTTTGTCATATTGATGTATATGAAGCCCTCTTGTCCCTACATTGCTTTGGTTCGTGCCATTTGAAACCAAAGTAGCTGAACAACTGAAAACTGGGTTTATTGATTTTGCTTACAACATGTGGAGGTTAATAGGCTATTATTGTGCTGACCATGGTACGAAGGCTACAGTGATGTACACTGAGTATTTTTTTAAACTATGAAAACAAAAAGCAATATCTGAAACTATAAATTGCAGTCAAATAGTATGACGGGTAGATAGAATTTCCCATAGAATAAGCAAAGAACAGCCGAGTTATAAAACCTTTTTGAATTAGTAAACATCTATAAAGCACTTCCAAATATAAAACTTTTTGCAAACTCTCAGTGTTATCATTCTATATTAAAATATAAATATATATAATTTATGAAAGTATTAATTAACAGTGCCCAAAATTTAAGTCGCTCAAAATCAATAAGGTTTGTAAAATTAGGGAAATGATATTGCAACGGCATGCATGTCGAATTGTTTACTTTTCTTTATCCACAGATCATGAAGGAAGTTCGGAGAGCATTGTGCAATGCATCAGCTGATGACAGTAAACTCTTACTTCTCAGCGCAGTGGGAAGTGTATTCTGTAGTGGCCTAGATTACTCATATTTAATTGGCAGGTTATCCAATGACAGAAGAAAGGAAAGCACTAGGATTGCAGAAGCTATAAGGTGACCCAAGCTTACCTATGATCTCTAAATTATGAAATGCAGTGTGTGATTATAAAGATATTTACCAGGTCCAAAAATGTTGTATATTTAATTGTTGATTGCATTCTAATATAATCCTAAAATTCACTTAGTAGAAGAACCTTGGACCTTTCCTTATTAGAAAAAAAAGTGCATTTATTCCAGTGCTATTATTCACAGCAATTAAATTTATTCCACTTATCTGTATTTAATATTTCAGATTATTCCAACAAAAATTGAATACAATTCTGTTGTTTTTTTTCTTTTTCAAATTAGCTGTGGCTTCATGTTCTAAAGTTCTCGAAAGGCAGATATTTTATTTGTTTAAATGTTCACCATTTTAATGAATTTCAGAAATTGGGAATCCATGGCTTAGTCATATTCTGTTGAAATAGCTGTCTTCCACTGTATTTCAGAGTCTTATTAGAAGGGTCTCCAATCTTTTTCTTAAATTTAAATTACTTAATATACATGTAAATTTAGTTTTACTTTGTAACTAAAATGTGACTTTCCTTGCATATATCAGGTTAACTTAATAGAAATTTGAAGTTTATGACATTTAGACTTTAATATGACTACCAGTCAATCTGCACAATCCATCACCAAATATTTCCATTACCCACATGATATATATATATATGTTGGACAGACGTTCCACAAATAAATCAGCATTACTTCACTGAAGTCAGTCCATACCAGCTGAGGGATTGGTCCATGCGTTTTACTTCCTACATATAAATAAGCTTTCAAATTCTATGCAGCCCATTCCAACAGTTCTATGAAGGAATGCTAAAGAATTTGTTTTACAAGAGGTCCATATTTTGGACATATCAGTATAAAGTAAAAATAGTTGTTGATTTGTATTTCACTTGCCAAGCCAAGACACTGGGAACAGTGGCCTCAGCCTGTTAACTCTCAGTTGTCTTGGTTACAACTACTGCAGGTCACCTTGGATTCTCAGTTCAATACTTCCAAAATCTTCTGAAAGTCTTGGAGAAGTAAAAACTCTTTTAAATGAATGAAAATGTACTACTTAATACAAAAAAGCACTACCTGTTTTTAAAAGTCTAGCTATGCTTGAATATCATTTAATGATATTAACAAAGAGGAAAAAGGAAAAACACTTTAAAGGACAGATTCTAGATTAATTTATCTAATAAGAGAGATCTTTCTTTAAAAACATGGAACCAAAATGAATGAGAGGACAGAAAACCACTACTTTTGTCTGAGAGCACATTCGCACTGTAGGAAAAGAAATACACTTAATATTACTCATTTAAATACCATACAGATAGGTATTGCTACATGTATATATATAGATTACATTATATAGAGGTATACCTATCAATTCAACATTTACATGAATCTAAGCCAGCTGGTGATATCTCTATGCAGTTTTTCCATCTGTGGACTCATGGAATACTCTTGAAGTACTCGCACAATGTAATTCTGCTTGTCAAGAATGTCGAATTCAGGCCCACTGGAAGTAGATATTTATTGTACTTCTGGAAACCGTACACTGTTTTTTCCATTTAACTCTCTCAGTGCTTTCTGTGAACAAAGGACTTGACCCATGGAAAATACACTGTAATAAGCATAGGGAAATCATTCTATTCACTTATTCAGTGGTTAGGATGCCCTAATACACAGTAACCCATCTCTGCTTTCACTGTTGTACATCCAGTTAGACTGATGTATCAACATGAAATAAGAATCTTCATTACAGTGTGTTTTCACTTTCTAAACTATGGATCCCATATTCTGATCACAAGATAAAATGGAAGTTTAAACTCCTGGTAGATCTCATATCATCTCAACAATTTATTCGCTTGGCCCCTGTCCTCATCTACTGACTCCAGGCTTTGCAACTCAGCGAGCGGTGGCTGCCCTTGTAGCTTAGCTCCAGGCCCGGGACACAGCTCTTCACTCAAGCTGTGGTCATCTAGCAACACGTCTTCTGCAGGTGCACTGCACCAAATGCACGTGTTTGTTCTCTATTCCAGGCCATTCTACAGGTGACACGTTCCATACTCATCCATTGTGCCATATGCTCTATGTTCTCCATCCTGCCCCAACGACCACGGACAAGAGTTTTTGCTCGATGTTCTGTTTCACTCCCTCCTCAGCTCCGAGGGCAGATCTCATGGAGATTTCCTTCATTCCTTCCTCTTCGTTCATTCTTCCTCCTCATCATGCAAACATTGCATGATGCACCTCATTGCCTTTCCATAATCACTTCCAGGCCCTTCTATCCTCTCACGTGTCCATACAGCCCTCAGGTCCACTGCCACGATTCATCCTACTGTTTGTTCTTTTTGCCTCTCATTCTTCACATTCCTGTTTCCTGCCCTTAGTGCTCCTCACAAAACTTATTTGCTTAACTGCTATTGTTCCCAAAATTCTGGAATTGATCAGGTGCAGTGATCCACAATCATTACATCACCATAAACAACCAGAGAAATGACAAGACGAGAGAACATAACTGCTTCTGCAACCAAGAGAAAAAAGGAATAACTCTCCTGAATCCTCCCATTCTCTACAAGAAATTGGGTTTGAGCACATAAATATGATCTTTATTTCACTCTCTTTGTCATGTCTTAGATCTTCTGCTGTATTGCTCATTGTGTAAACAGAGCTGCCTGAAGACACACTATTTTCTCATAATAAAAAATCAACTCCTTACTAAATAGCCAGAAAAACAGAACTCAATCATTTAGCATTTAATCCTGGGTTACCTCAGACTCTTCTTTTTCTTTAGAAATATAGACAATTTCCTTGCACATCAGTCTACTAAAATATTTATCTTCAGTTTGCCTTCATTTTTTTTGCCAAGTCAGGATCTAAACGGCAAGATTCATATTCTGTCCTCAGATGTGTAAGTTTAGGCCTTTCTGACCTCAGTGGGAGATCTGCAACACATCCAGGGGCATATTTAACAAAATACAGTCATGTTCTTTCATGTCGTCTGTCAGCAATGATGCACATTGGATCTAACACTGGACCCAAGGCAGTCACAGAATCACCTGCTTTGTACTGAATTTGATTAATATATGTCTTTTTATCTAATGTAATTGAGCATCTTGTTTGCCTACATAGCTGCTGTGCCCTGAGCTGCTTGAGCCCATAATTTGCCCACATTTACACTCACGCATTTTTTCCCAATTCATGTGTAGACTTTTCCATTCAATAGATGCCTTTCCAAAGTTCCTAAGTAGAGATGACTTGTTTGGAATATCTCTTAATAGCACAGAATTTAACATGTTCCCGCTGACTCATCCAGATGAGCTCAATCATATTATTTCCCCCATTATTTCCAATTGCTTCACATTCACTGTTGCAGGCAGGCATGGACATCTACCTTGTTATGCTTTAGACTGGACATTTGTAACAACAATCAAACAGCTCATCCTCACAAATATCTGTTCTTAAAACTATTCTCTCTCTCTTTGACTTCCCCTTTGTAGGTCTTAATCTTTCCCCTGCTACAGAGCCTTCAATACCTCCCAATCCATTAGGGGGATGTACAGAAATCTTTGATATAGGATCTTAAGAGAGCTTTCTGAAAATGTAAATATGCAGAAAACATCTATCAGTTTCCTCTTTCTTTCATGCTAAAACATGTTCACCAGGTTAGCCAGACCAGACTGTCAGAACCACTAGTTCTGGAACAAACTGAGAAACCCAATGTATATAAACTCAGCAGTTACTGGTCAAGAAGCAAAAGTATCCATAACCAAGCCATTCTGCAGACACTACATCAGTCAGTACATTTTGGTTGCTCTATTAATATACAGCACACTAAATTATTTAATATCCCAGGTGCCCTGAAATATTAAGTAACTAAACATGAGAGAAATTATCTATGTATGAAGTAGTGCAATTCTGACCTCATAAAACTGGACCATGGCATTTATTGCCCTCATTTGAGGTTCAATTTTGTTTTCAGATTAAGTACATTAGGCTTGGACTTTATCTAAGTGTTATTTCTGTATTCAAGATCTTCCTTTTATTTTTTGTTTTAGGGATTTTGTAAAAGCTTTTATTCAGTTTAAGAAGCCCATTGTGGTTGCTATCAACGGCCCTGCTCTCGGGCTCGGAGCTTCTATTCTGCCACTGTGTGATATCGTTTGGGCAAGTGAGAAGGCATGGTTTCAGACACCATATGCAACGATCCGACTCACTCCAGCTGGCTGCTCATCATACACGTTCCCACAAATACTGGGTGTTGCACTGGTAAGGTTTTTCAT
>JAUBOD010000974.1:762713-774472 GCA_032353885.1 Nothura maculosa | reverse complement strand
AGTGACTAGTTACAGGTTGGGCTTCTGCGAAGGAGCTTGCTGGGGTTCTCCCTCACAGTCTTTCCATGACAGTCTCCACAAATCTTGGTGAGCTAGCAAACAGGCAGTTAGTAGACTTCAACACGTCCAGGTATTATTTCTTTTTTCCACAAATAAATAAAAGCACTATTTCTGTGGCCTGGTTGTACCACTGTTTTTTAAAGAAATCATTACTTCAAAGGCAATTTTCATGGAAGTTCTTCATGAAAAATACAAAACCTGGCTTCAAATTAGCCAGCTCTAACATCTTCAAAAAGCACTATCAAAACAAGTGACTTACAGTTAAATGTCTAAAACAAAGGGGACTTATTTGTGTCTCTTTGCAGTGAAACCACTTGTTTTATACCAAAAGTCGCTTATTTCCACAACCTTCTAGCAATGCCACAGACCCTGCTGCTCTGTCTGTGAGTCCTCGACAGGGCAGACCCATTAAAAGCAGAGGGATTACTCAAGGGAAAAATACCCACAGGCTGCCCTGACTGCACAATCAGGCCTCTGGGATATGACTTCAGAAAAAAAGTAATAGAAAGTACCATGGTTCCTCAATTTCCTTTTGCTTTCTTTATTCCCGTCCAGAGAGCCATAACTCCTAGTCATGTGTTAAATGTGCTAATAAAATATTAGGAAGTTTATTTCAATGCTTTGGGTTTTTTTGTAGATACATTTAGAAAAGAATAGCTCAGCAATGTGAAGGTGTACTTTCCATGTGAGATTTTCAAACAAAGAATCATAAGCTGTTAGATCTTCAAAATGCATCATTTCATCTGATTTTTCAAATATCTCTATCTTAGCATTTTTTATGACGAAGGAATGATTGAAATACATTTTCTATAATTATTTTTCCATTAAAGCAAGAGCTAAACATAGTTAACATTTTTAATTATTCATATCTATACAGTTACAATCTAGTTTTCATGGAATCTATTTTCCCTTCAAGAAAAGAGTAGTAACAATGTCAAAAGTTTCTTTTCCAGTATTTAAAGATCAGAATCAATTCTCTTTGTGTTGCTGTCCTTTCTAGGTATTCAGATATTTAGATGTACTGTACATATTAGTCTGGGTACCTTTACTAATATTCACAGTATTTAAGATTATAAATGCAATTTGTTGTTAAGTATGTTATTTTATTGTGTAAATTGTTTTGTAAAATCTTTAAAAATCTACAGTTTTGCATTTGTAGATATTAAAGGTAAGCAATTTATTTTGTGTTGTCCTGCATGTATATTTTTGCTGTAGATAAGTGTTGCTTAGTTTACTATTTCAGTACATTCTGTTTAAATGAATAAGCTTATAAACTTTAATACAGTATATATTTTCAAAATATAAACTTTTATATTTCTGTGGTAGGTTAGGGTATGCGTTTTAGGCAATCTTTTTCACTACTATTAACTGTTCTTTTAATCTATAACATAATGGTTTTGTGCCAATAGTTTTTCATTAGAATAAAATGCTCTTTTAATGTTAGGGATAAACAGACAATTTTGGTTGTTTGGGGTTTTTTGTTTTGGGGCTTTTTTTGTTTTGTTTTTTGGTTTTTTTTTGCCAGCTTTTACAGTTTTAAATGTAATTTGTAAATGTAATACATTTGTGAATAAGCCTTACCATTAGGTGTAAGAAATCTTTAAAGCTACATAATTGCATATGTAGCAGTAAGGACTTCCCCAAGTAGTTGCTGTAAGAAAGTTAGTAAAATCAGAGTACAGGGCCTTAAGTTTTTCTTGTGAAAAGGATAATACGGGTTGTTTCTTCTGAACAACATAGTTAGACTTGTCAGCGTGGGCTTTGGTAGATATAAACTGTGCATTTGTGCTCCCAACCACAATAGTTTAATCTCAGGCTTTGTGTGGCTGGGTCTATAAAAGTTAAATCTGGCTAAAGCCAGCACTCTTTAGGAGACGCTAAAGAAGTTTACATAAGAGACTTATAGACAATCTTAATCATAGTACATTTGGGTACGCTGTATCCTAGATGTGTTATCTGTGTCTGCCCAATTAACCATATGTTTTAAGCCATATTAAATCTCTTTACTGCTACTTTAAATACTACACTGAAAGTCAATTGCTAGCTTACCTACTCACAGACAGGATTTCGATTTTTAGTGAGTAAAAAAATATTATGCCTTCCATAAAAATAAAGGACCAAAGAACTGCATTATTCTAACAAAGCATTAGGTACTTAGCCAGTGAATTAGTTTGACATTTGTGCTGAAGATCAAATAGTCTCTTTCTGCTACAAACACTGCGCCAAGTGCAAGGGGAAAGGTGTAGCCACTGACGTGTTGTGAAGAGAGGTGCTCAGCTGGAGTGGCATGTCTATTGGTAAGGCTTATTACCAAACCTTTGAGATGAAGCAAAGAACCAAAAATTCACAAATTATGGCAATGTAAATTTATTTTCAGAACTTGCACAAATAATTAATTGTAGTACTTTGCAAATTAGGCCCTTAAGTTATTTTGTCAGGATGCCATGGAACAAACTAAAACAGTTTCTAATATTTGTAATGATGAGTACATATTATAATATTATAAGGGTACAGGCACCCCTATATCACAGTGTTGTAAATATTTTCTGAAACTGGTACAGTACTGAGGGACTTGTATCTTCTGATATATCAACTATTGACTGTCTAGATCAAATTGTACACAATTTATTTGTTGATGGTCCTGTAACTAGTGTATGGACACATTTCTGGGTGCCTTAGAAGTTGTATTTTTCATGTGTGTTAATATGCAGTATTTATACATTGTGAGAAGCTGCTTTGAATAAAAACATTGAAACTTCATTTCAATGCAGTGACTTTCAGTTTTACCTCATCAGAATGGGTTTGATAAATAGTAGCCACAGACTCTTCTTTTGTATTTTGGCATGCTAAAGCTATTCCACAGACTCCTGTATTTTGAAAGAAGGTTAGAAAGTAAAAGGCTTCTTAAGAGAGAAATGGAACTTAAAAGTACGCATTAAAAACTGAAAAAAAAACATGTATTATGAAATACCGCAAACATTGAGAGCAGGACTCTCTGAAATCATTCCTCATGAATGATGTCATTTATCAAAGGATCTCATTTAATCAAAGGAAACCATAGAGAACTGTGTGATGTTTCTATTATCATCCCTTCCACTACTATTGGCTTTGGTATGTATTAATATGTAGTATGGGTCACCTAGAGCACCACGTGCCCAGAAGTAGCTCCCGCAGGCAGCGTCTCAGCTCCACAGAGGGCATTGGATTTTGGAGGGGGGTTCCCAGGGCTCTGGATCTTGGGGGGCCCTGAGCCCCAGGGCAGTGTGTGCGGGGCCGGGCAGCTCACCAGGACTCGAGGGGAGGGTTTCGCTGCTCCATCCCTGAGCGCTGCTCCTGCTCATGGATCTTCCCTGTCTGGAAAAGTAGCTGGAAATGACTCTTGTCCTGGGGCAGAAAGGGAGGGATATTTTATCTGGGGACTCATTGTTATCCAACCACCTATGCAGCAAGGCTTGCAACAAGTGACCGGCGCTTGATCTGAAGCACTATCTTTATGTTCCATCGACCAACTTGCAACTTTAAAATGACAGGCACTTAGTAAAAAATGTGGTAAGCTATTTAGAGCAGGATTGAGAAATCCAGTCTTGCTTCACCATCAACAAATCCAATTATAATTTATTACAGTGACTCTTGTCATAATTAACTTACTGCAATTTGCATTGGACTGCAGGCAACATGCACATGATGAACACAGTCTGACATTTATGTAGCATGCAGTTAAAAAGGCACCATAAACGTATAACTTACATACAAACACATTTCTTTGCAAGTGTATGATCTTTTTGTGATCTCTATCCTGCTTCCTTGTCATTTCAATACATCTCAAAAGTGTAAATCCAAAATAGATCTCCTAAGATCTAGACTTAGATTTAGATTTTAGATCTAGATCTTCTCTCAAATTCAACTTTATTTACAACAGGTGGAAGTAAACGCATTTCAATTCACAACTACCTTTTCAAATCAGAACTAGTCATTAAGTTGAACTAACTAAGCAAGTTAAAGTATTTTCTCAGCACTGCAAAAGACATTAAGAAAAGGCATTTTGTAACTTTCATGTGCTTAGCTAGTATTTTCTATCAAGCCTATAGTAGTTGGTTGGGGGATTTTTCGGGGGGGGGTTTGGAGAGATTTTCATGTTATGAAGAAAGCCAGAGAAGCAATCTGCTCTAGAATTCAAACTATTTGAGTTGCACTGGCAACATTTTCCTCTGATTTATCCTCTTTCCTTAGTTTCACAAAATTTGCTCATTGCAGATGTATAATAGAAGCAGAGCCCTTCAGAGCTGTGTTGGATTCCAGTTATTGCGTCCATCTGGGCTGACACGGCAATTTTCACCTGGAACTGTCAGAAGGTGCTACGGGCAAAAGAATGCAATTTTCCTTTCAGAAAAAGGAAACAATTTATTATTTAGCAGTGCATAAACGAATTATCATAGAGCATGAAGCAAAAGCCAGAAAGGCAGAAAGAATCAAGAGGTTTTAAAAAGGAAATCTGTACCAGGATAAGTGTTTGCTACAAAACAGGAATATATATATATATATTCCATATATATATATATATATATATATATGTAATCTCCAGCTATGCTTTATGGTAAAGAAAGCCTAATTGCTAGGGGAGGAATAAATTATCCACATAACAGCTTGTAACATGATATAATGTACAGAATATCATCCTTTTATGCCTAGGTTACTAGAGAGTAGTAGCTCTCTACTTTTATGCCTAGGCCTTTTATGCCTAGGCATAAAAGTTATAAGGCTACTTAATGAGTTGGGGACAACTCAAGTAATTACAGTTCCGTGTGTCCTTCAGCAAATCTCTCCATGTAACAGGTAGAGCACTTTCAATGCTGCTCCATGTGCCACTGCAAGCAAAGCCAATGCAAACCTGTAACTCCAGCCCTCACGACTTCTTCCCACAATGCACAAACCAGCTAGAGCCTAAGGCAGTAATGGTGAGGGTAACTTCAAAAAAAATCAAAAACACATTAACAGAAGGCATAGGTCCATATATTTAGTTCAAAACTTAACAGCAGTGGCTTAGAAGTTTTCAGTACGACAAAATACAACATTTCCAATTTTATCACTAACTCCTGTTAGTAAAAAGAAGTGCTCTATTGTACTTCAGTCTTTATCTTCTCAGTCATATTTATCAACTTTGATTCTAAATGTCTGTGTAATTTATTTTATTCATTGGTCATGGGTAGAGAGATGGTTAGTTCACAACTGTGAAGAGAGAGATGAAAATGCTCGTTGCAAGTCAGAAGCATGTTTGAAAAAAGAGCTATTGAACTGCTGCTACCGCCCGAGATGTTAGATACAAAGCTGCATCTAACAAAGTGTCTGTAACAAAAAATGATTTAAACACTTAGCGGCAATCTTGACTTATTAGGATTAAGTTAATTACTGTCATCTAGAAATAAGTTATTCACAGTCATCCAGAAATGTGTTTCTGATGTGTCTGTAAATAAGTGCTGCATTCTCTATTACACCAAAAAGATCAGCAATTTCGTACCGCTGTCCTCCAGCCTTCTGCTCAGTGATTACATATGCTGCCTACCAAGCTCCAGGGTATTCACTTCCTACAAGAGGTTCATTAAATGGATAAAGGCATTCACATAAAACTCTTCTCATGCCTAATTATTTGAGATCTGCATTATCTTAGCCCCTCATTTGTTTATTTTGTATGCAGCTGCAGCGAGCTGTTTGTCAGGGACGCAGGCTCGGGCGCTCCATTCCCTCCAAGTCCACTTTTTGCCCATTAGGCTCATAATGAGCAACAACTCCAAGCTCCTGCCAGCTGAGCGCCGAGGGATTCCCTGCTGCTGCAGGGCCAGAGGTCGGGCAAGCGCCACTCGGCTGCCGGGCAGAGCGTGCGGCGCCGCGCGGAGCGCAGCGCTCCCACTCAACGAGCTCTCCGCTCTAATCCTGCCTTTATTTGGGAAAGCAAGCCTGAATAATATCAGCGCTCTGGCCTGCCGAGGGTTTTCTTGCCGTCATGACCTTTCATCACTCCTCTGCACAGGGCTGCTCCCTGCATTGACATCTGAAAAAATATAGGTTGTTAACTATAGAATAAAATAAAGCAGCCTTTAAGTTGCTTATGTCCCTGATGAGGCCCATTTCAAGAAGGCAAAGCACAAAGGTGTTTGTAATGCCCATCCTATCTCCACATTCATCCTGTACCCAGGTTAACCATAACAGAAGAGCAAGACCTTGTCCATTTTATGTGTGTACATGTAACACTAACCAACAGATAGAGGTATTTTTCTGGATATTAATCTAATGCCTACTGGAAAGACTCCTAACAGAAACATCTCAAAATGCACCAGCCATGGTGGGATTCCCCCTGTATGGCTGTAGCTAGCTAGAACACAGAGACACTGCTCCTCCCTACATGAAGTTTCTCCAATCAAAAAAAGCTTTCCCTAACATTTATTACATGCTTAAACTGAACTCTAAAGAAATAGGCTGCAATGTAGCTGATGTGAAACCTTGACTTTTCGCCCAACCGATTCCAGTGGGAGAAAACCCACCAGAGTGGCTCCATCGGGGATTCGGGGCACTGGCAAAGGTATGGATTTGGGGAAGCGAGTGCCATGAGTGCCTCCAACCTGTGCTCTGCGTGAGCAGGAGGAAGACACTCTATAGAAAGAAAGAAATTAGTGGCTTTTCTTCTCCTCTAGTATAGGCAACAACTGCCATTTTCTTCCAACTCACAATGGCTCTTAAATTTTAATTTGGGAGAAAGGCTTAAGAAAACAGCAATCAGCAAACAGAATGGCAAAGAGATTCACGGGCAAAAATCAATCCACTCCTACAATCCTCCCTTTGACAAAACTCCCACTGATCCCCTGCAGGCATCCCCTGAGCGCAGGATGATTTCATGAGAGCATCAGGATCTATAATACTAAATACTTGCGCAGACACAACAAAGAGTACATTTTCTTAATGAAAATGCACTTCCAATGGTTGGTCATTTCCCAGAGGAGTGTGTGCACATGCTGCTTGGCTTCACAGTATTCTTGCAGAGGGTTTGATGAATCATGAGTTTTCCTAAAACAGTTTTAAATTAATTCCTCTCAAGAAAATTCTCCACTTATGCATCATTCTGCATGATCACTCCAGATCTGTGACAGAGGATAGAAAAAAAAGTATAAAAAGACAAAAGATCCAGAATTCTAAAAAGCAAAAAGGATTTGCAAGAAGACCAACCCAATCCTCCACTTGAAAATCTGAACACTCATTTACAAGCTTATTAAACAATGCCAAACCAGAACGGTATTGACCAAAACTTGGTCAATAAGGGAAGGAGTCAGGAAAAGAAAATATAATCTCACAAAACTGTGATCAAAACAGAAACTACAGGAAATGAATTCGAAGAAAAGAAATAGATAAAAAATATCTTTGGTAGATAACAACTAATAATACAGAGAAATTTTTATTTTCTAATGGCCCTTCTTATTGATGACAGTAGCTCTCTACTTGAGGTGTAAATGCAATAAATAGATGACACCTTAACATGTCCCAGAGTTGCTCAAAGATCTTCATATTCCACAGTAATAGCCATTGGTGTCTCAAGATTAATGATAGATTGCAGTGAACGTGGACTCCACAGCTCCACAGAAGTACTGCTTTCACTTAAATCAGATTTAAGTAACATTCATACAAATACTGTGATGACAGATAGTTTATAAACACACACAGTAATTCTTAAAATCTAATTTTATTTTTACTCTATGTGGAACTAAAGCTTGGCAGTCTCTTCCATACTATATTATTTTATGATTTTGAAGCTGGAATGCTACCTCTCTGCACCATTAAATCCCTCAAATTTCTTTGGCCGTATTTCCCCATGTTCTAAAACCTGAGGAACGACCACACTGCACATCATGGCAATAAGGGGCCTTTTTCAAGTCGAGGAAAATGAAGCATTTCTTCATGCAATTTTTTCAAAAATCATATCAATGTGAATTAAATGTCAAATTTAAATAACTCTTTTGAAAACCTATCCTCTCTCTTCACAGGAACCTTCTCTGGTGGAGTTCAGACGATTTCTCTGGGCATTTAGGGCTGTGCCAGCAAGCCCTTTAAGCAGCCCCTGCCAAGGGCAGGCTGCGGTGGCCCCGTGTGCCCGAACCAGCACCCGGACTGAAGTCACGTTTTGTGCTTGTGTTCAGCAGCACAGCCCAATACTCACATGCACAACCACCACAGGCCTAAAATATTCTGCCTTGAACATAACTCCTCAGACCACCAGAGATAGACTGAGCAGCATTGGATTTGAGGTGGCTTGAATTAGTTTTGCCTGTGTATTTCCTACCTGTGATCTGTAAGAACACTAAAGATTTCTTAAAATACAGGGAAGGCCTTATATATTCGACAAAAAGAACAGTACATTTTTTAAAGATTCAAACATTTTTTGAAACACTAGAAAAATGCATTCGCTTCAAATGATATAATAGGAATTATAACCTGTGAAGTCAAAAAGCCAAGCCCACATGCTTCAGGTGAGAGTCTCACCCAATAAGCCAATTAATACTTGAAAATGAGAACATTTCTATTCCGTAAGATATCCCAATTTTCACTGTGCCTTGAACATTAAGGAAGATGACATTTATATTATAGGACTATGATTTGCAGCGGGTTAATGTTCTACTTTGTGAGCAGATTACCAAGAAAGAGCCTTCCCATGTAATAAAAGCCATTTTTTTCCTTTGGATTCATAAAGCTGATTTCACCATATAACTGAGTCATCAAGGAGACTGCTGAGCAGCAGCCCCAGCCACGAAATGAAGATTAGATTGCATCTGCTGCTGCCCTTTTACTCAAACCCATTTGAGCTTCATCACCACACTCCGGTCGAGGCTTTCCTTATGTGACGTGCACAGCAGTTTGTTTCCCAGATGTTATGTGCATCCACATAGGGACTGCTGGAGCAGACTGGAAATGTAAATGCTACCCTCCCAGAAAAGCTCCCAAGTCACTCAGTTCCAGCAATACGCTCATCTCCAGACAGGCCTGCAGATGATGGAATTGTTCCTTCCAAAGAGAACAGTTTCCAAGGGATAAACTGATAAAACCCTTCTCCACTTCTAAATACCCTGCTCGTTGTTTGGGATCCAGTTCTACATTGCAAGATATAGACTTAGATTTCTCAAACAGATGAAGGAATTGCACATTCATCTCCCATATTCTGGGAGAAGGTATTAGATAGTAGGGGAGAATATATCTTCATTGGCTTTTTTACATTTTTCTACACATTTGCCTGCTTGGTTATGGATCCTCTGCCTGGACATCTACCTCTTGTTTAGATATCTCAGCACTTACCTTGCTATAGATTCCTTAAACTTGAGGATTCAGGCATTGTAGTGCTGGCTAAAAACACGTATGTAATTTCCCTGGGTTAGCTGAGCCCAGGGACTCATTCTGCAGCTTTCACAGAAGGAAGCTTTGGCTTGAGCAACGGCTGCAGGACATGCCCCTAGAGCCCAGGTGCTGTTCTGCAGAATTCAACATTTGGTTTTTACAGGAATTATGTAATACCACATGAAATAAAGGAGAACCTACCCAGGGCTGTAGCACGCATAGTTAGAAAGCAGGATGTTACATGCCAAGTGGCATCATAAATTAAATTCAAGGAACCTTCCCAAAATGCTTCATAAATGCCAAGTGTTGTAATTAAAACAAAACCAAAGAGTGGAAGCATAATCATACTGTCATCACAACTGACAAAAGGGCCGTGGCAATATACATGCATGCAGTCAGAGATCAGACAGCGACCATTTATATATAATATAGTACCTTGCTGTCCTAAAATCAATGGCAGATTTTTCACTAACTTGCGCTGAGCAGGATCAAGCCCAGACAGTGGATATGCCAGGTTCGCTCATCAGACTCCACCTGGTCCTCAGACATCATCTCATTTATTATAACAGTTGCAGTAGGAGGAGGTCTTCAGGATCAATACGAAGCAGAAAGTGACACAATATGTTTGTACATGAGATGTAAAAATGGATTTTGAGGCTGAGGATCAAGAAACAATAGAGGAAAAAAATAAACAGGAAGGTGCACAGGGATAGGTTAGCAGCTGACACAAACTGCTCTCTACAAGAGAGAATTGAGAAACAACTTCACATACATGGAGTTAAATCCAACAGGGCAAAGCAAATAAAAGTCAGTGAAGTCAAAAGTTGAGCTTTGTTACAAGAAAAGGCAGCTATGTGCATCCTTTTCAAGAGGTACTAACAGGAAATAAAATGTTTCTCTCAAAACTGAGACTTGCTATTACTGCATTTATAGATTTCTTGTCAGCCTTCACGGTGAGAGATATCAGAATAGAGTTTTAGTGATTTGAATGGACGTAGGAACTAGGCTAAACAAGAAGGGCAGAGTAATGAACTCCTTAATTCACCAAGTAATTTGAAATTGGCAAATAACAGTGGTGGAAATGTCCATAGAAAAGTAAATGCCCATGGAAAAGTAAATGCTCATAGAAAAGTCCTTGCTTTCTATGGACATAGAAAACTGAGTGTTGCCTGAGTGCACAAGGACATGACCAAGCAAACAAGCAGTAAGTGGGTGTCACATGATCAATCCTCCAGTTTAGTGTTATGAGCTACGTTTGATTCACAGTAAGTAAAGCAAGTATATATACTTGCCCAGTGACTGATACCAAGATAAACAAATAGGGGCTGCAGCTGAAGAGCTGGTTTAATCTCCAGCGCAGATTTACCTCCCAAACAGCTCCTGTACAGCACAATCTGAAAGACTCAAGGGCTGATGGCATTCGAATGATGCGAGGGTGGAAGACCGAGCTCTTTTGCTACGTTACTAGGCATTTACCAGAACAGCAGCAGATACTTTATTACATCGTTTCATCGTATTTATGATAAATTTACTTTTCCTTCAAGCCAAGCTCCAATTGAGATAGCTGAACTCACACACGTCAGGGCAGAATTCATCTTGTTTACATTATGTTAGTTACAATCTATTTGCTTTTCTTCTGATTATATGTTCGTTTCTAAATAGGTAAAATTGTATCTGAAAGTTTATCCAGAAAAAAAATGTTCTTTTTTTCTATTTAGAGTACAGCCCTTAGCTACAGAAAATCTAGTTTCAATTTTCTACTGTGTCACCTAGGAAATGGGTTTGGTCTAAATCAGCAAACATATTTAGGTGTCTGCCACCAAAATCACCTAAACCAAATTGTTTCAATAAAGTAGTTTCTTTTTCTACTCGAATTACTACATTAAGCCAAGAACTGATCAAGTCTAAAGACAGAGAGTAATTCTGCAAAGCTTCCGAAGAGCTCAGGGAGCAGAGGGGAATGGAGACACATCTCGGTCTCAGCGCTCTGCTCTGCAGCTCTGTCTCCTTGCGGGATACCAATTTCTTCTGAAAAGTAAACAGTGCATCAAACACACTAACCATCCAGCCACACATGAAATCAACTCTGATCTCCAGCTAAGTGAATGCAAAGCAAAGTGGTTAAGAAATTAGTCACTGAATAATTACATTTGCAAACAATAATACTTAATTGCATGACTGGGATCTCGTCATCTCTTTGGGGCAGGCACTGAGCTCAGGGCTAAAGCACAGGCTCATTTCCACAGGTCGGTGTTGCAGCCTTGGACCTCACATGAAGAATCACAAAATTTTCACTTGCCCTTGACCAGACGCTCAGCAGATGCCAATCA
>JAUBOD010000974.1:749443-762613 GCA_032353885.1 Nothura maculosa | reverse complement strand
CAAAATAGCTTTACTATCAAGTTCAATATCATTTGTGAAAGGTGGCTGAATCTCAGCATTTAGTTCCCATGGAAAGCAGATAGTTGCCTGTCTCCTGATGAATGGCAGGAAGTATTTTCATCTGAGCACAATTCCAATTTTATATTAACAAACGGGTTCTTTTTTTGTAAACAGAATCAATATCCTGTTAAAAGAGATTCTCAGAGAAAAGCAGGAAATTAGAAAATATTAATCATACTTCAGTTTATGAAATATTTTACAGACAGTATCTATATTTTAATGTTCTTTTGGGGCTTTTTTAAGGTATATAGACACATGTACATAGTATGCAGTACTCTACACATATGAATTACATACATATTTGAGATATTCAAGAGTTACGGGGTTTTCTCCCCTCATTTCAAGGTGATTCCATGAACATTAAATGACTGTGGCGTTTATTTTTAGGGATGATGAATTAAAAATACTGTAGATTTTTTTAGGGTGAATCACACATCCAAAAAAATCTAAATTTAATTTTGCTGCTTTAGAATTTCTCAACAGAATCCAGTGCATCTTTAGCTGAAGGAAAGAAAATCTGTACTGGAAAGCCAAGTTTGTTTAAAGTTATTTATCTTATTGTAGGTCTAGCAAATCCTATTTTCCTGTCCTTCTCAGGGAAGCTGAGAGAGTTGAAGGACATCAGTTACATCATTCAAGGCATTCTAGAACCTGGCTTGCATTTCTACCTTCCTAAGGAATTTCTAAGCTCTTCAGTTTTTCTACTGAGAAAGGGCAAAAATGGCTTGGAAGAAATGTATCCAAGACAGAAAGAGGCCTCCCCTGGGAAAGAGCCATGGAAGCAGGATGAGGAGAGAGGCCAAAGGATTTGAAGAAAGGAGGTAGAAATTTAGGGGAACAAAATGTCCAAAGAGATCAGCAATGTGGTTTGGCTTGTGACTCGGACGAATATTGAAACCTTCAGAAACTATTATTTAGACTAAGTGTAGATAAGAAGTCTGGACGTAAGAGAGGAAAAGAAAGATTGTTCAGTCTTGCCCAAAATCTAAAATCATACAAAACAATATTCCAAGATGAAAAAAATATATGCTAAGGAGAAATATTTTTATAAAACAGAATTACGTGCAAGTATCAATTTAATTATGACTGTAGCACTCACCACCAAGCAGATTTCAAATCATAGCACACTCTCGAAAGGTTACTTTTAACATAAGTGTACCCCATCTGGACTCTGATTTTAAACCTCAAAATCCCGCTTCTTTGCTGCACCAAACTATTTTAACTCTTGTGCTGAAGGAAGATCAATAAGTTGCACTCGAGAAGAATACACCTGAAAACACCAACCCTACAAATCAAACATCTGCGAGCATCTCTAGAACTATTTGCGGCACTCAAGTGCGGCTTTATTCAGGGAGCTCTTTTTTCTTACGTTTGCACATTCACAGTGACTGTTTCTGAGGCCTCCCGCAATCCTCACGTGCCAGTTTGCAGCGATGCCTTTGAAACAGTGGGCAAGCACTTTTAACTGTGAGCGGGACAGAGCAGCTGTGAACTTATCTAGTGTCCTGCAGCTGTGATCCCCGGGAACAGCCCCTCGCTGGCTTCCGCGGGCTGCTCAGAGGCAAAGGGGATAGGACTGTTTGTTCGGTTATTCATTATTCATTCATCCCAACATGTTCTTGGTCTTCACAGTGTGGGAAGGAAGGTAAAGCTATAAGGAGCTTTCAACATTTCTACCCCTCCAATAGGAGATTTCAGCTACTTTGAATCATTTCTCTCCTGTCTTGCCTTTAAAAAATGGTTAATATTCTCAAAACTACATACCCCTCTTCAAAATTGGGCACATAAATCTCTGAGTTTTAGTTTGCAGCTTCCAATATACTCACACAAATAGAAATATTCATAAGGGAAAATATAATAATGCAGCTGTCTAACGGTACTTGACTATTTTGCAAGTGCACAGGCAAGGGCAATTTGGCACAGAAAAGAAAAATATGAACTAGAGGCTGCCTGTTGAGGTTAACATACTGTGAATAAAACCCATAGATCATGGACATATTTCCTTCTATTGTGCTCTGCCCTTCATAAGTGTTTTAAAATAAACAAAATAATTCTCACTTAATGCATCTTAAGTATCCCTTTGGGGTGCAATGCAAACTGTGGCTCCAAGGACAACTGTGGAAAATCACTAGGGCCACAACGTACTTGATATAAGAGCTAATTTTTGAAATACTAAGCTAATATGGAACAAATGCTCTCCTGCATGTCAGGAGGTCAGGCTTTAATACAGCCCTTGGATCAATGCAGAACAGTAGCCTCAGAAACACTGAATCTTACAGTCACACATTTTGATATAAAAGAAGCAGTGAAATCTCCAAGTGGGTGGAGAACTTACTGCTGAATAATAAAAGGATAAGATATTTTGTTATTCCTATACACTAAAGAAAGCAGAAATATAGAAATACAGCCAAAGTTTAAACAAAAGTGTCATATTTTATATGCCTGTACAGAGTCCCCATGATAGAGTTTCATGTGTGAGACTACAGACAGCAACATACAATCACACAGACTCGGCTGTGAAGAGCGGGCTTTTCATGCTGTGAAACAGCAACACGAGACAAAAACCCTTCCTTCACCTTCACTAAGAGTTTTCCTAAGCAGTTGAACGCTCTTGTTCCAGGGCCAGTCCCTAGCATGAAGCATCATCTCACAGTGCATGCCTGTCTATTAACCCAAGGTTTCCAGTGCTTAGAATTAACCCAAAGCCTCGTTGGCCTCTAGTCCATCACACCTAAGAGGCACCAATATTCAAAAGGGTAAGCTGAGGAGAAGCTGAATTGTTGTTTGCAGCATTTATGAGACCTCAAATTCAGCTCAGTGGACATATTCTACCTAATTGTTAACTTTATGTTCCAGCATTTATGGGGATGGATGAAAATCACATTAAGCACAACTTCTTTGAGTCTAACTACAGCACTCTCTTGTAACATTTTTAATGCAAGGAAAAGCAAAAACATCTTATAAAAAAAATTGCTAACCCATTTTCTTGGTTCTTAACGTTCTACAGGAAACTATGCTACATTTTTACCAATCTGTATCATCTACCACAAACAACCCTAATCTATCCAAGCATATTGACATGCAATATTCTCTTACAGGTGTCGGTGAACACAGCGGGAAGCTGTGAACACATCAATTTCTCAGACTAGGCTTCTCAGTTTTAAAATCAATATAAGATCCAGGGTAAAACTTCTGCTATTTTCACAGCAAGAACAACGTCTGAAGACCAAATACAATCTGTGGATTTGCTATTCCTCCTCTCGCAAACTCTCAAGCAACATTTTTCTGGTGGTATAATTTTTCTTAATGTCATTAATTGATAGTTATATAGTTCATCATGGCTACCACACTGCAAGAAAGGTAGACAAAAATATGACAATATGGCATAAAATGTTGTAAAATCGTTATTTAAAAATAGATTCCCAAGCTGTGCATTATATGCTGTGATTTACTAAAGTCAATGGAGCTGTAATAATTTGCCTCCATGGAGAACCTTGTCTATTATATGATTGTGTGGAAACATTTCCCCCCTCTCAATCTTGACACAAATATCAAATCTGGGATGTTTCCTTTTCAAAACTCCTCCAGTGCTACATTGCGGAAGGCACTGAACCCTAGCAAACCCTAACAGCCAGAAGAAATCGCATTGCTAATTTCAGAACATGCAACTGAACATGTAACAGGTAACTCTTGCAGTGACAGTTTACACAGTAAGAATTACAGAATCACACTGGGCCACGGCTTTGCCTCTTGATAGGATCAAGAGCTCAGGTTTTAAAAGTCTGTTTTACAGTTCCATAGGCCATGCTACACAGATGAACCCTGCTTTTATTGCTGTTTAAGGGCATTGCTCCCAACTTTAAACAACGGAAGAGGGTTGCTCAGTATGAAAGTGCCACGGGGCTGCCGGGGATACCCAGCCAGGTGTCCAGCCAGGGCCACTTCAGAGCAGAGGCAAAAAGCAGCTTCCCTTGGCTGAACCGCTCAGTGCAGCACAGAGATTAGGGCCCATTCATGTTCCCACTTCCAACATTTAGGGACAAGGGGATGGAGAAAAAGAAATAAGAGCTCGCACTTTGTTGTAATTTGAATTGGTTTTGCTTGTTAAACCAGTGCCTGGGGTTTTCGTGGCCTGGCTAGGAATGAAGGGCAAAGGATTGACAGTGCTGTAAAACACAGCCTCTCCGTGCTGGTCTTCTCTGTAGCACCCAGCCTCTGCCCACCAGCTCCTCTGCTTCATCTTTAGAGGTCTTCATCAAAAGAAGGGGAAGAGAAAGAAGACGGAGCATCCAAGAAAATAATCACATAACTAACGGGGAAGAAGAAATTAAAAAGCGGTATATTTTCAAAATATTTCTTTCAGCTATGAAATACATCTTTGCCAACATTTTAACTTACTGCATTCAAGAGCTAGTATGTTTTCCTGAGGCATATTACAGTAACACTTCTTTATGTTCTCTATTTGATTCAACAAAAACAATAAACCTGCAAAATAGGAAAGGATAGAAAATAACTACAGATAAGAAGAAATTAACATGTGAAGATTGAAATCTTCACAAGCAACAAACAGTCCCTAAAGCTTTTGCATGCATGCAGTGTGCAGACAACCCTACTAAATTCTTAGTTCAAGCCTGCAGAGACAAGGGTTTAAAGGTGAAGACAAACTGTTGTGCTGGTGGAAAAGGCTTTATGCCCACGTGGTCACCACCAACTCAGTTGCAGAGGTTACTGCCCTTTAGAGCAACTCCCAGCTGTTCACTTTAAAAGGCCTCAAAACCATCTCAGCCAAAACAAGTTAGATGAGCATAGCCCTACCTTTTAACACTTAAAAAATGCTAGACAGATGAAAGTTGGCCTTGCTTTCCTCATCCAATCGGCTCCTCCTCTCCCTCATGTCAGCAACAGCACTTAATTGGCCTCTTCAGGCATCAGAGGATGCTAAACAAAGGCAAATAATGACTTTTTATTGAACAAGACAAAACCTGGGGGAAGGAGGAAGGCAGGAAGGGCCCTCTTCATCTGTAGTCCTGGTGTATCCCAGGTTCAAGTAACCAAGAGGCCATAGCTCCAGAGCTTCAGGATGTAAACTGAAGGGAGGATACAGGTTAATTTATTTCACTTGATGAGAATTAGGTTTTTCTCTCTCTAAGGGATAGCACATAGGTGTAAGATACAGAGAAAAAAAAAATCTAACCTTAAGTACGTTGCAAAACTGCTAAAAATCGTCCCAGGTCTTACTCTCCTTTGGTATCAAGACCTCCAGTCCTTTTTCTGACAAGAAAATCTTCTATCATGCAACCATTTAGCAAGACTGCTCAAATTGTTTTATTTTACATTTTCCACACAAATGCACCAGAATGAATAATTACACAACTGTTTACCCTGGCTATTAGTTTTAGAGTTCCCTATCGTAAATTAATTCTTGCCTCCAAGGCCAAAAAATATTTTTCCTTCTCTGAAAACAGTTCAGAGAATGGCATGGGTTTGATCAAGAAAGAAGAAAGGAATCTGTCTTCCTCTGTGCGAGAGGAAGACAGATAACTAAAGTTTAGACATATAAAAAAAATAACAGCAACATCAATTTTGAGGCAATGTATACTTCAGCAGACAGCACATCAATCAGCTCGGTTTATAGAAACTGAGAAATGATGTTTTAACTTGTACTATTACTACTGTCAGTGTAGAAACTCGACTTTGGAATAAAACAGATAATACTGTCATGTTCAAAATTACACTTACTGCTTACACATATCATAACTACACTATTTGCCCTATATTTAAGGTTATGTCTGTGCTCCAGTGCTGTTTTTTGGGGGGTTTTTTTGTTTTTTTTTTTAAAAAAAAGAAAATTAGGGATGTGTAAGAGCATTTTTAACACGTTATACACAATGTCATATGAGTGAAACAAAACCCAGAAAGGTGGAAGTGCTTTATGGAAGCTAATTCTAAAGTCCTGTAATAGTACCCTAAAAGCTAATTACACCCTAGCTCTGGCAACTGCACTTCCACAACACAACAGCAACAAGCTCAGACTAAAACCTTCATAGCTCTTCCGTTTCCCCCTGCCCTGGATAACTACTTCAGCACACAGCTTTGTTCTTTGCTCCCAAAACTAACAAATGTTTTAATGCAATCTGGAGAATTTAACTCGTTCCATAAGAGTGCTCTGCAGATCACTCCAAATCTTTTATTTTCTTAAAAAGATAAGCCAGAGCAATCATCTCTGCACCAGCGCTGTAGCTAGCACAGATGTACCGAGAAGCCAAGGTCATCACTGTGAGCCCCTCAAGCAGCTAGTAAAAAAGCTAGAAAGGCAATTTTGGCTAGTAAATAAGCCATTGGATGAGGTCTGTCATTCCATGTGGTCTGTGCACACTGTAAGACAACTTTCCCCTCCATAGCTGGAATCCAAGGTCTTACCTGTGCAGCATGAACACTAATGTTCTCCTCTGGGGCCACGTATCCAGAATTTGTTGAACTTGGTGTGTCCTAACCCGTAACATCCCCATCCAAGAATGGCTGTTTTACAGACAATATTATTTTATTCCCCTACTTTGAAAGTTGACCAGCTAATAAAATCCTGTAGGTGCCAAAACATTGCAATTAAGCCAGAAGAGTATTATTTAATCAGTCCAACAATACTTGAAAGAACATTTACAAGTAGCAACACAGAGAGATCAATAACATCCAGAGGACAGGCATAAAACAAACCCTTGAGGGTTCGTCTACTTGAGCTAACTGTCAACCATTGAACATTACATATAATACATACCCTTGCTAGTGTAGGCAATTCACAAATACAGTGCCTTGCAACAACACGGCCTTTGCTCTTCGTGGAATTAACCTCTTTAAATGATCATCATGTCTCCACTGAAAAAACATACTGTCTCCTGTATTATTGACTGTCCTGTGTCTTTAAAAAAATTATAATAAATTTTTGTTGTTTCACATGCCTTGTTATTCCTCTGCCTCATCTACTTCACTGTAAGATCTTCAGGGCAGACTTTTATTTCCTAAGGCTGCAATGAAAGCACTAAACCAAATATTGCTTTGAGCACTGTCTTGATGTCGGAACAATAAAGGACAACTTCATCCAGGCACTGCTTACTTACTATCTAAAACTTCCCCTCTGTTTCTTTACTGTAAGGAAACGACACTTTTCATGGCCTTCATCACTGAAGCCTTCATTTGATGAAAGGAAGATTTCAAACATTTCCTCAAGACGCTGCTCTTACCTGCATGTCTGCCACTTTCTGGTGCTGACTTCCTTGTTTTGTGGACTCCTCGTCCTTCTGTGTACGCACACATCTGTTATGGGCTTCTTCAGTGCCACTGCCATTTACATCAGAGCAAATGCACGTAATCAGTACAGAAGCAATGAAGGTAGGATTGAAGACAAGCCAGTGTAGACTGGCTAGGAGAAGATGTCAGTTCAGTGGCTCAAATTAGTTCTGCAGAACAAACCTGTCCCTTCCCCACTGCGGGAATCCCCTCCACCGGCCTCCAACTGCCAGATGGAAGTGGTGGACGAAGGGTCAGATCTCCTTCCTTCCCAGCACAGGATCACGGATCCGTGTCACCCCAAAGCAGCGCAGATCCTGCTCAAAGACAGCTCTAGCTGCCACTGCTGTTTCAGCTCCTGGGGCAAACAAAATGCTGAAACCTCCTAGCTGAGATCACAGCGAGAGTCCATCTTTGCACTCTATTTCCTTTCACTTTACTCCGCCACAGTTTCTTACATTTACCAGCAGATAGCTGTTCACAGGAGCCCTGAAGCCATCTCTGTGAGGGTCAGAGCAAGCTGAGAGGAGGGAACATATGGTGCGACGCGGAGCTGAGGCGTTTCTTCACTCTTTCAGGCCTCCCGGGCCTTAACAGCGCTGTGACTTGGCAACATCATCCCTCCTTGTATCCTGCCTGTTCCTGACCTTACAGTTTTATACCAAAACTCTAAAATTCTGCACATTTATCCAGATGAACAGGAGATTATGGAGAATAGCAGGGAGGAGAGAGCCAGGGAAGGAAATTACATCTTGGAGCCTGACGCTACACGCTCGTCCCTCTCATGCACTGCAGCCATCTTGGACAGGCGGCCAGAGTCATGCGGCCTCTGAACACTCCCAACTAATCAGACAGGCCCAGTGTGACGGTTGCAGAAGAGTTCTCTGATTTTACAGAAACAATCAAAAAAATGACCATCTGTCCACAGCCTACCAGAGACAGACAGATTTTTCCAGACTCAGACAAAGACCATACCCACCTCCATCTTCTCATCACTACCCACCGGGTTAGTACCTGCCAGCCTAGGTGCATTCAGACCATTAGCTGGATTTACTTAGCAGTGCCCCACAGTTCTCTCTTTGGCCATACAGAAACCTCTGGCAGAGGCACGTTCATCTCCCATCAGTTCATCCATAAAATGAGCCTTCAAAGTACATGAGAGGACATTAACCTGGAAATGGCTTTAACATGCAGGGAGGTGTCACAAAGTTGCTGTCTCCTGTGTGACCAGGATGCTGGACAGCAAGCCAGGCAACACAAAGTTCAGGCAGAGGCAAGAAACAACCCTCTTGGCTCTTTGCCCCATCTCAATAAATGTCCAGGTGAAAGTATCCTGTTTGATTTAGAGACATTTCACATGCACTTTACACAGGTACAAAGTGCAGGACTTGTCCCACACCTCTAGAAAACAAACAAGCCAAGGTCTTTAACTGCAAGCAGAACAAGTGCTGCTGGTGCAGGACTCAGTCCTGTCCTCTGCCTTTTCTTGAAACTGTCCAGTCACAAAGGCAGTCCCTCAAATCTGCAAGTGCAGGAATCAACCTGGCTAGTCTCCTCATTGGACAAGTTGTAACAAGAAAAAGCATCTTCCAAACAGTCAGAAAGGACTGTGTGATAACCATCAGCAGCAAGAAAAAAAAAATCATAAAATCATTGAAGAATTTTATGGGCTTTCCAAGCATGTAATATCCAGTTGTCTCTAAAAGGCAACAACTGCAGCAGCAGCAAATGCTGAGAAGCTTCTGCTGTCTTTTCAGATATTGTCTTAATAAATTCTTGCTTTTATTTTTACTTAAATTTGCTTGCATAGAAATCCAGTCTTTTCAGTGCTCCACTAATTTTGTGTCTTCTGGAATGCAATACTGTAGGAAACACTGTGGTGAGTTCAAATCCTGTTATGAAGGCACAGAAATGACATGTCATTGTCAGCCCCAGTTTTCTTATCCATTCAGCTTGCACTCCAAAGAAATCAGGGCCCTTAGGTTCTCATTAAAAGAATTTCAAAAGAAAAATAAGTTATAATTCAGGAAAATCCATGCAAATAGAAAATCAGGTACACTGTATCCTGTTACATATTTTGAAAATCAACCAAAATAGTGACATATCCAAAACTTTCTTTCTGCCATTATCATGGAAGGTGAATACAAGCAAGTCTTTGCCTCCAGCCCCATACACTTACATTAGATCCTCAGGGTCATGTACAATGACTCATCCCCAAAATTATCTAAAAGCTACATGGCAGAATGGTAGTAAAGAATGATGTGAGACTGCAGATATGACTCTTGACAGAATTCAGTAATGTCAAGGGGAATCATTTACCTCAGCAGTGTTTGGACATATTCTAGTTAAATTCATATATTTAAATGCACAAATCTCTCTTTTTTGTTGTTGTTGGTTTAGGGGGGTTGTTTTTTTTTTACTTTTTAAGATCAGAAAATGAGGTTATTGTGGAGAGTTCAGGTATCCTATGTCTGCAGATGAAGTGGATGCTTCTTTGCAGTATGCGCTACCAATTAACTTTCCCAAGTAATGAGGTATAATCCCCCCTGAGAAAACCTGCTTCATCTGTAATATATTCCCAGCAGAATTGCAGAAATTTAACATCCTAAATTCAGATTCATGAGATTTATTCTTTAAGGTACGCTCTGAAAAGCTACTTTAGCTACCCATACAAAAGCTACAGGAATAAAAATTTAACATAGGAATCCCTTCTTCTGTTTTACTGTCTGGCACAAACACCACCTAACCAGTGTAGTTCATTTTAACACCAAGAAAGGTAACAATATTTTATGATCAGTGCCTGTATCTCTATGTGTATTAAAAATGTTCAGCCAAACTCTGTAGAAAACAATGAAGACAAATGACTGTTGAGAATTAATTTAGGGCTTCTGCTATAAGATGTCTCAAGTTCTCATGTACTAAAGGTAGTGAAATTTATGATTTAGTCTGGCTTTTATTCACTGCCACTGTAATAAAAAAAAAACAATTTGCTGGTAATATAAATGGTTTCCATCAACATGAATAGTGTCATTCAATGGACCAGTATCTACTTTCACATGAGCTCAAGTAAATCAGAAGATAACTGCTTGAACATGAATGATATTAATACAAGTTTAAGAATGAAGTATCATACCTAGACATTGATTTTTGCTAGCAGTTTGCTAATGAAGTCCTCTCCAGCAGTGTTTATATCCCAACTGAATGTGGTCCCAGTCATTTGGCTAAAATAAGCAGCTCTTTCAGATGCCCAAGTACAGAAAAGAAGAGCTAAAGAGGCATATAATGGTCCTGGTAAAAGGTTTTGATGACAACACGTCAGCTTCCTAAGCTTGTGTCCTAGACTAATACAAGTGAACATTCGGCAGACCAAAAGCAACACTGGAACACGTGGATGACTTAATCGACCATTAAGTCCGCAGTGCCCTGATCTGACAGCATGATGCAAAATTAAAAGCTAGGAAATCTGTCAAAAAGTGTTTCTTCTGCTCAGCAGAATTATCAAGTGTTGTGTCTTTCACTCCACACCCATTTGGGTCACAGGGACCCCAGATGATGAGAACACCACGTAACTGTAAACTGCTGTTATATTTTGCCCATTCAAAATCCGTAAAAACAGTCCTTTGAGGAAGAGGCTTAGCCTGGCAGTCAGCTTTGCTCAGTGCCAGGTACCAGAACTCGAATGTGTGTGTACAGTCATACTGCAGGGTGGGAAGGAAAGAAAGCAGCTCAAGCCCTTCTCCTCCTGCACCCAGCTCTTCCAGGCTTGCCCCAAGCAGAGCAGAGCTAGCAAGGCACTAAAAAAGGAGTGAAAGAGATGTGCCTTTCCTTGGCCATGAAAAGACGTCCTTGATGATGGGAATTGCATGGAGAATAAAGAACAGATTAGATGAATAATTACTATTCAAAAGTAGGATTAAGACCTTAATGCAGAAGATGTAATTCATGAGACAGAATGACACAAGCCCATACAATTTAAAGAGTGGTTTCTCAGTGAGCACACATACTTTCATACCCCTACTTTTTTCCCTTCCCTTAACTGTTTAAAAGAGCTGGGGAAGAGACCGAGCACACAGAAACTTCATATATCTCTAGCTTAGATGAATATGTACCCATTTTTCACGTTTGTGGAAAAAAAATATTTTTAAAGAGCTAGAAAATACAGAAAAAGATGTTCATAAAGAAATTGTTTCCAGGCACACTCTTCTAGCCAATGGGTATTCCCATGCCACACATGAGGCAACATAGAAGTTTTCTTAGCTGGAATCTGCTCATATAAATACAGAGCCAATTTTCCATACAGAAAAGAGTACTTTATTCACACTTCCGCTGGCTTCACAGTCTTCAATCTCCAAACTTAATCAAACTTTACATGGCACTTCATCAACAAGTGACTTCAATCATTTCTCAACATTTTATTTGTGTTACAATGTTCCTTTTAGAATTTATGGCCATAATCTTCGGAAGAGCAACAGGTTCTAAGCTCTCAATTCTAGTTCCACCCTTAAAATCTACTCTTGACAAATGTCCTGGGAAGTTCAAGTGCAAAAACATCTCATAAAATGGGTTGCAAGCAGAGAATTGAGGAGATAGATTTAAGAAAATGCAACTGAACAAAGCAGTAACATGGATTATAGGGGAGATTTGTTTCACACATCAAGATTTAAGAAGTCTCCTGGCAAAAAAAGTCTTCTTTTCAGAGCTTTGTTGCATAGCATAACAGAGAGGAGTCTGTACTTCCAACTTTCTGGCATCTGAGGTTCTGTTTAACTTAAATTTCACAGGCTTTTTGGGGAAAAAAAAAAGATCTACAAACAGGGAAAATGAAAGAAGACCGTGCAGGTAAAGTAGCTCGGAGCACTCCACACGTGGTTTATAAAACCCACTCTATATCTAGGGGAAAAGATGCAAAGAAGTGGAGTCCATCTGCCTAAACTCACATGCAAAGTCAGCAGGAGAGTGAGAAGGACATTTCTAACTGTTCATTTAAACACTAAACCACAGTTCTAAGAAATAAATAATAATAATAATAACAACAATAATAATAATAAATTCACAAAAACCATGGTTCTACAGGGGGGACAGCAGAAGAAAACAATTTAATTGAGGTAAATGATTGTATTCAGAGGTTACTGCCTGTCTCACCAATACCCTAGTGACCACTCTATCTACACCCATAATTAGGGCAAGCCCCTCTGTAACTGCATGAGATCATGTTTTTCTTTCATGCAGCAGTAATTTATTGTATTTGCCATCTCCTCTCTCCACAGATTCTCTCAAAAAATAATATTTCCAGAGTGTATTTTGCTATTTCATCTTTTTCAGTATCACTCAGTATGGCAGGAAAAAAAAGAGAAAAAATGCATTTAGGATCTAAGAAACAAAGATATTCCTTTATTAGGAAAAATAGAAAAAGAAGGGGGGAGAGAGAGAGAGAGAAGCAGATCATCCTGGAACTGCCAATTTTCTGTATCCTTTGAGGATTAGATCCAAGCTTATAATTTCAGTGAGCAATTATCTAAATAGAAATGCTCTAATTGCAGTAGGATTGTGTTTTCTCTGGAGTGTTACTTCTTTCAAGTATCCTGCTGTTTATTTATTTTCAGCTAAATAAAAGGTAAGCTGAGCTACCCAGCGATTTACACTGCAGTAGGGCTGCTACCCAGGTACACAGGAGATTGCTGGTACAGAACAGAAACCCCTCTAGGCTGTTCTAACTTACTAGAACTAAGTCCATTGCAGTCTCTGTCATAGAAACTCACAGCTTAATAGAGAAAACAAAGCAATTCTTCCTGGATGCCTGTCAATGAGCTGCTTTGTTTCCTCTGGAGT
>JAUBOD010000974.1:729557-740626 GCA_032353885.1 Nothura maculosa | reverse complement strand
TATAGGTTACGATCACTTTGGGGCCTATCTGGAAAAGCAGCACTAACAGCATCAGCACCTCGCTAGTGACTGTAACACTGCTCCACATCACTTTTCTTTAAAGCATGTGAGGTTTTCCCCAAAGCAAAGCTAGCCATCAGATTTGAGGCAGTTAAGTTCTATCAGTATCAGTAGGATCCTTTCTAGGTGATGAATCTCCCAAAAGATCTTTCTGCACAGTTACCTTTCTGAAGGTGGCTTGTTTTGTCTAGGAAACTATAACTAGGGGGAAAAAAAGGAAAGAAAAGCTAAAGCAATATCTCCATATCAACATTCATGGCCTTTAAAATGTCATTGGATAGTTCAAAAGAATAATTTAAAAAATAGCAGTTCCCAAGAACAGTTTATATGCTAAAATGTATTTTCTTCCCATTGATATTTCCCACAAAATACACAAAGGGCTAACAGTAGTTTAAATAGTTCTAAGGAATATGTTGCAAATTTAGTACTCACTTAAAAGTTTATCTTGAGAGATTCTCATTTATCTTACATTATTTTAGGTATTCCCCAGAAATTTGTTTTCATTTATATCAGACAGATGTAAGTTTAGCCATCAGGTATTCTTCTGAAACATTGGCAACCATATTAAGAAATGGCACTATATTTACATGCAAAGTATACAGCACAACAGAAACATTCACTGCAATGATTCACAGTGTGCATAATTTCCAACAGTGTGATTTTCAGAAAGTTTTAGATAGCTACAAAAGTAACTGTCAGCTTTTCACTGTGTTTGTGTGCAATCACCTCAACTGTTTGAGTAGCGAGTATAGTGCATGAGAAAAAGCATATAGCAGAGGGGAAAAGCATATACATTGGTGTAACGCTCACAGGGTTCCAGCCTTTACCCGAGAAGCACAAATGGTCACTTCAAGTGAATCAGATCTAGGGACTAGACATAGTCTTCGGACCCTGCTACACATCGGCAACAAATGGCCATGCCATAACTGCTTGAGGGTGCTAGTAACAAGAATGAAACAAGGAAAAGACAAACAGTATACTCATAGTGCAATAAAAGTCAGATAATGCTACATTTTGCCCTTTAATTAAAAAAAAGCCTGAAAATCAAAAGAAAGGATAAGAGATGTAGCCAAAAATGAGATCTGATGTAAAGCGGTGTAAGACCTATGTGAAAGCCAGTGCTGTGTTATGAAAGTTAACTTGCACAAAGCCTAGCGTGTGCTGCATTCTTATCTCTGCATCGCTGTGGAGCCCACGAGCACCTGCAATAGCTGCTGGTTTTGCTCTCTGGCACCAGTGCTCGTGAGGCAGAGCAAGCTGCGCAGCGCCAGGGCACTCACTGCGGATTAACAGTGTTCATAGCCAGTTTATAGGCAGCGAGCTGCAGAGCACTCCCTGGAACATATCCCACGGTCATTTCCCTGACAGACAACTGTTTCAGACTATTCCTAGTAGAACTGAGCAGCAACACGGCGTCTTTGCGGGCTGAGATTAGCACCAGAGCAAAAGGCAGCCCTGCGGTATGCACACTGTGCTGCTGCTGCTGCTCGGCAGAGCCTCTTTCCTCCTACTGACAGGAAAACAAGACGTCAGGTCTGGATTTCCTGGGAAGACAGACTGCGCTGCAAATGTCAGTGCATTTCAAACCCTGTTTTAATCAAGCACTGACGTCCACGTAGTTAGAGGAAAAGAGGCACTACAACAAATTAGCCCTCTCTAAAACTCCCTTATCACATTACCAATATCCTCTTTTTTATGGCTTCACACTAACTCTGTTGCTGGAGGAGTGGGAAGTGTCAGAAACAGGGAAGGGAAGAGCAGAGCAGGGCTGCTGACAGCCGTGTTAGCAGCTGTTTCTAGCAGTGCTCAGGGATTTTGTTGGGCAGAATTATCACTCCTTCACTTTGTTCTCCTGTCCTGGGCTCCTATCAGTTATATTGTACATAAATGTGGAAAAGACCATTGCTACAGCCAGCTCTGTATGACAGCTGCTACCTTGCCTTCCTAGTGATATTTTCTCCCTTCACTTTTCCATATGAAGAGCCTAAAAGCTTCTCAGACATGATGCAAAAGAAAGTTCCATCAAATTTGTTTTCTTCCCTTTCAAACCTACTCTTTCAAAAAGAACAAGTAGGAGAAAATGCTTCCGTACACAAATGACATTAAGATAAATTGGTTCCAAAGCCTACGGTTTACTGCACCCACCATGTCTCCTAGTCACCAGTCAGCTCACTTTAATAAGCAAGTAAAAAACTCATTTAATGTTTCACTCAATATTTTTTGTTTCGTTTTGTCAGATTAACTCTTAGGTATTATTACACCAGCCTTTTTCAGCTTTAAAATCAAATTAACAACATACCCCTTTTCAAAAAAGTGAACAAAACCACAGAAATCACTGGCCTCTCTGCTATCCCACTACTAGTGAGCAATTACCAAAGAAAGAGAGGTCAATGTGATCACAGTTGCACTAGAGAAACAAGTTTTATAAAACTGATGTGTGGTTTAAAGCACCAATATAAATTGTGCATAACTTTAGCTTTCATTTGCTAACTAAACTGATCTTTGGAAATACGATTCTGACTGATAAGTTAATGTTGAATAGTTTTGGAGTTCTTTCTTTGTTACCACTTCAGTGAAAGATCCAGACTCGTGGAAGCTGATCAAAAAGAATAGTTCTGATGCTTTTACACTAAGATATCAGCTTCTCAATCTAATTCAACCTAATCTCTAGGATAGCCTTTTCTTTTTTCTTTAATTTAGGATTCGAAGTAACCCCAAAATCTATTTAAGAGTTTGCCTGAAGTAGATTTCACTTATCCCCACACAGTCAGAAGAATCAAGGATGCAGAGTTCCCTATTTAGGTTTTTTTACTAAAAAGTGCTCTCTGAACTAAATCCAAAGAGTACTAATAAAAAGACTGCAAAATTTCCAACTCAAGTATTTAATTCAAATGATATATCATTTACTTATTCTGAGAAATCAGAGAACATGTCAAAACAAGCAGCCGTTGTTTCAGCTTTTCTTGGAACTCTCACTTTCACGTTTTACATGAAAAACCTTTGTGGTCAAGCTTCACAAACTTAACTAGGTCAACTTCAGTATAGAAAAATGAGTAAAATTATTTTTATATCTAGATAATCTCTCCAAGATACATCACAAAAATATTGCTTTGTTCCAAAAATAAGTGCATGAATTAATCTGAAAACTGAGTGCCAACTTCTTCCAATGAACTGTGAAGTTCATTGTCAAATAGGGCACTCTTTCTTCAAAAAGCTTCAGGAAGACACATCTAGTACAAATGGCTCAATAAAACACATTTTATTTTACATAGTCTTGTCACTGAGCAAAATAGAGAAGTCATTTCAACGCAAAAGGTTAATCCATTAGATACTCAAAGAAGCAGATCCATCACAGCCAAGGGTTCCAATATCAATTCTGATGCATTGACAGACTGTCCAGGACCTTCCGCAGTTGGAGAACAAATGAACATCTATAGGCTAACAAGGCAGCTTGATGAGCACAATACTGGTTGACTCATCTAACTAAAGGGTAAATAATCCTTTCTTTCACTTTACCATAAGCTTTTTCCACAACAGTTGTAAATTGGCTTCACCTTTGTACTAGATCATGTGAAGCACAACTAAGCTTATATTTTTGGCAGCAATCTTCTTCAATGTCATTCGGCACACTTTGATTCTACTCCACATAAATCAAGGCAATGCTTTGTAAATCCCTGAAAAAGGCCCATTCCGCATATATAAAGGGCTATGCTTTCAGTATGACGAGCAAATCGTTTTATAACAGTCTAGGCTCTACTTACTGTTGGCACAGAAGATTCTAAATCTTTCAAGACTGATTTCATCCTTTGGGCTCAAATAAATGAACTAGAACTCCATTTATTGCTTTATAGGCAATTTCCAATTTCCGGCCACTTGTGTTTAATCTTTTTTTTTTGGTTTGTTTTTTTTGATAATTCATTTAGGCAGTGTTATCACAACACTACATAAAGTGAAGGAAGAGTCAATCAATGTTTTTCAAGGGGAAAAAAGATGTAAGAGATGAAAAAGAAGCTGCTAAAAGCACCAAAAAATGCAGCTCAACACAAGTTAGGGAATATAGCAGTCTTGAATACATCGTACTGCACACACATTGACTCAGCACTACTTAACAGTCATAACAAAACTCTGCCAGAATATATAGTTGCCACAATAGTTTTCTTTAGAGACAAAAACTAAGTTGTGAGCATTTTTTCTCTCCCCAGATTTAGCTCATCTTCATGGGAATGAGCATGTTTCAGGTGTGTTTATTTTGCTATAACCACGAACTATAGGTCAAAGTTACGTTGTCGACTATCAACCAACCGTCCCTGTTGATATACAGTTGCCCAGCTACAGTGCAGCTCAGAGCTCTTCTGAGCATTGATCTACTTACATTGCATCTCTGCGGTATCTGCCTTGTTCTTGGCTCTGTTTTCTTCATACTGGAAGACAGACACAGAAATGAATAGATCAATTAAGTTATAAAACAGAGTCAAACTTGAAGTGTAGAGAGGGTTAATTACAAGGAAACAGAAGCAATATCATTGATGCACTAGAAATGCAGTTCTTTTTAATATCAATATATTGATTCATTTTTACTTTTAAATTAACATTTGATTAAAATATTTATTTCTGAGTTTGATGTTATTAAACTGAAGATTATTAAAACATTCTTCTTTGTTTGTTTGTTGATGTTTCTAATGGTAGAGAGAGAAAAACAAACAAAAACATGTAGCATAGGACTTCAGCATGACAGGATATCACATCTTAGATACATGCATAGGCAATACTTCCAATATGTTCCTGCGCTACAAAATTCTGAAGACTAAAAATCTTAGCTGTCTTTTGTTGGAGCCAAAAGGGGAAATCTTCATGGATTTACAAAAATTTCAAGTGTGTTATTTGCTATACATGTCGTGAAAACCAAGTTATTCTTGGCCTTAATTAAAGCACATATTTGTTCATTTTTAAAAACAAATAATAAGAAAAAACCTTCAAATATTCAAATTTATGTAATAGAAATAGACTAACTTAAATAAACATTTTAGTTATTCACTCATTAGATGCATATAACTGAAACTTTACACTTACAGAATGCTAGACTTTTTTCCATGCTACACTGACAATTCTTACAATCTTTGTAGTGCTTTGTAACCTCACTTGCAACTGTCCGTGCCAGACAAGGCCAACAGTAGAAGCAAAGGGAGGCATGTGTGTTCCTAGCCCATATTGGTCTCAATCCAATTTCAGACTCTGAAAATTCATGCAATTAAAGTCACACAATTTTACCTGACAACTGATTAATTTATATCACAAGAAATATAAATTCAGTCTCATATATCCACTCCAGAATGTGCCTACATTTTAAGGTCTATTTATTGATTTGCACTGTGCTTAGTAAAAAAATGATACTACAGTCATTCTATGAACTTTTGAAATTAATCATTAGCTCACTAAAATGTGTATCTTAGCTCTTTTTTAAACACTTCCACATCTCACAGTCAATGTCATTGCAATGGCCAAAAAATTTCAAAATGCTGTGCTAATAAGTTAGGGAGAGAAAAGTGAATTCAACCAATCAAAAGTTATTTCCTTTGAAACTCCAAATTTCTTAGAAGATACTGGTATTTTGCAATATACCTTGATCTTTTTTCCAGTTGCACAGACTGAAGCAATGAAGTCTAGACACACACAGAGCACAGATTTTGTTCATCTAGGAATGAGTCTTACAACTTACACTAACTTGAATAACATACAAAAAATGTGTTCTGAACTTAGAGTTTCATCTTAGAAAGCTGTAGCAAGATCCCACAGCCAACCTGGGGGCAAGGCCCAATCTGCCTCAGAGAGGACATAGTTTTCAGGAGTTTTTCATGACCTGAAGAAAAGCAAAAGACTCCGTGCTACAGTTTCATCATGCTAACCACATGAACAACATGCTGTTGGTCCAAAAGATGCCGGAGCTATACCTAAGTCACTGGGATGTTAGAAAAAGTACAGAAAAAAACGGTTACATTTCTCTGAGTATCATCAAAGACTCTTTTCTAGTGTTCTAGTTGAATCCAATCCAAGAGAGTATCCAAATAATTCAGAATACCTGACAGATTGGAGGTTTTAAATAGGTATTTACAGTGAGTAGTCGATTTGACCAATCCTTCAAGAAGGAATTAATGACAGAATAGAACATGAAGTACAAAACAGATGAGGATGAAGTTGCTTCCTTCTTTCAGAGGGAAATCTAGGTGTAGTTCTATAGCTGATGAGCAGATAAATAGATTTATACAAATAATACTGCAGTGACTACCTACTGTTATGTCAAAACGCCTACCACTCTATAAAACTTAAGTTATTATTCCTGAGGAGTTCAAAGCTTTCTCTTGAATGGGATGTCCTGCATGAGCCTTTTCACAAAAGTCAAGTTAATTCATTCTATTCCTACTCTAGATCTTGCCCATTATATGAAGTTTCACATCTATAGGAAGAGGTTATTGGAATTCTGATTTGATTTATTTGAATTTGTTTTAATAACAATTCTATTCAAGATGCTTAAGACTGCATGTATTTCAGTTGCAATGCAAGCACCTTTACAAAAAGGCTTGTCTTTACACAACAGATGAATTAAATACGTAAAGGATTACAGTCTTATCCTGGCAATACGAGTGAGATACATTTTTGAAAAACTGATTTCTTTATTCTCAAAATCTGACCCCGAAAGAGTTGACAGTTTAGGAGTCTGCTTAAATAAACAAAGATTCAGTTCACTGTATGCACCAACAAGAGTGAAGTTAGCTTGAAATGTGAGTGCTTACCTTGAAATTTAGCACGCCAATGAGTAGAATAAAAATTCTATTAGTATTATCTAAAATAAAAATGTTTTAAAAGCAAGATCAACTTGCAGTAAAACGACCATTTATTACATGTAACTACTTCAAAGCGTCACCTGATGCCCTCTGTAAAGCAGAGAAGTATAAACAACCTAATTATAGCACTGCTGTAGTTAAGTGTCTCTCATCTTTATTAACCTACCGCTATTTCTAGTTGTAAATGCTCTTTAGCCTGAAATTTGTCTTGCTCACTATTCGAGATTTTAAGTGTCCAGCTTTTCTAAGAACTTGTCACGAATTTTTCGGGTTATTTCATGCATCTAATTTTGTAACAGAGCCTTTAGGAGAGTCTAATCTGACACACCTAAGCACTGGCATTTAGCATCAATAACACCTTTCAGGCACAAACCTCCATATTTCCTAAAGGCTTCAATCAAGCTTTCCATGACCAGTGTAAGATATTTGACTATTTAAACTTTTGTAGCCTACCTGAGCTGAATACACATATCTACATTTTTTTCCCTTATCTGGTGATAAAACTTGAAAGGTTTTAACACCTAATGTTATCTGACAAAGAATTTTGAAAGTACTGATCCACAAAGTGGTCTGGAAGTTAACATCTCTAATTTGTAGTATTTATCCCCAAGACTTTATTCTCAAGGCTCTCTAGAGTCTTTAAAACTGTTTGGATGCTTAACATTCTGTTTCACTGTGGGAATGTAACTGTTGTTAAGCTGAAACTATGACAGGAAATACTAGGTTAAATAGTATAGATGCATCCTCCAGAAAATATATTACGTAACTTTTCCAGGAACAGCAGTGTGGATTATGGCTCTCAGCACTGAGAGGTGCTGGGTTTGTTGACTGTTGTCAGATTTTACAGTTGTAAAAATCTAACCACTGATTAATAATATTTAGAATCTCTTTTTAGGACAAAGCATTAAAACTGTAACGGCCTCTTAGCACGAGATAGAGCAGCATTTGCTTTTTGTATCAACACTAGAAAGGTGATTTCAGGGAGGAGGGGAATGGTAAAATAATGCAAACAAACTCACCTCTTAAATTCACTGGCAATGTGGTTAATATAGGTAAAATATTGTCAAGATGAGCCCACTTGTACTAGTATGATCCAGATTTTCCTTCCTCCCTTCCTGGTACAGAGTGATCTTCTGCAACAAGTAGGTCATCTTATTTAACCTGCTGTTACATGATGTTTCCGTGCTTACCAACAAAAGATCTTGAAAAAATGATTTTTTTTGGTTTTTGTTTCTGTTTGTTTGTCTTTGACTGATATTTTTTAAATGGGAGGTAATATAGAAATTAGTTTCTAGAATGCAGTTTGCTCCAGCCTTGCAGTGCTCTGCAGTGATGGACATCAAGTAAAACATGAGTTAGCAGTGCCCTCTGGTAGCAATAATGGCAAACTGCAAACTGGGCTGCAGTTGTACAGCGCAGCTGGTTATACCCATCATAACTAGTTATTCCTGGTTAACAATTTGTCTTTTTATTAAATTTCAGTTTCATTTGTACCTTTTTAAGCATCAAAGGACTCTTTGTCCAGTTTGTCTGAGTACATTTATGTATAGTTGCTGCTGTGACTAGTTGGTATGTCAATTTTAGGCTATTTGAAGGATATTTGTTGCTTAATGCTGGTTTTGAAATGTTTATAGAATTCTCTTAGATGAAGATACTAAGACTTTTTGGCTTTAATGGTCTATTTAAGGTCAATGTCTGCATATTTTGCTGCTAACAACTTGATTTGCTTCCCAAAGGTGCACATTCTGCCCTCATGCTAGCAGCTGTACTGTCGTGCTGTTTAGCTATAGTTTGCCCAATATTTCTTTTTTTCCTGTAAAATTTCGCTTACTGTATATCTTCTGGTATTTACATGAAGTATTTCTGTTCCTTTGTGAGTATTTGTACTTCCTTTAGGGTGTAATCAATATTTTTCCTTTTACCATAGGTTGGCCTATGATCATGGCCATATCTAGCTTTACGTATGCCATTTCACTGTTTTTTTCGAAGCACTCTAAAGCACTGGAGCCCTGTTGGGTCTCTGAAGCAAAAATCTGGTACTCTAAAATCCGAGATGTGCAATAAATGTTCCAAATTGAACACCATGAATAGATACATGTTTCTGACTATGCAAATATCTTTTCTTCTTCATGTTTTCTCTTCCTGCGCTTAACGGCACTGTGAAGCAGATGGAGAAGTTAGATGGCACCCATGTAAAAACAGTGTCCCACAGTTGGACCCTGGAACTTTGAATTTGTCACTGAAAGGAGCTCAGGGCACCAAGAGCTGCTGGAGACATCAAACCCAGCAGCGAGCGGTGCCCTCGCCCTGCGACTTCTGCTCCTCGACGTTTCCCCGGCTCTTCCTCTGCAGGGCGCCAGCCCCGTCACGCGCAGCCCCGCCCAGCAGCCTTGCGCCAGGCGCTGCACGGATTGGCTGCTCGCGGTCTCGCGAGACGACGGAGGCTCCTCGGCCTATAAAGGCGGCCGCGCGGGGGCTGGTCCGGTTGTTTAGGTGGGTGCGCTGGGGATGGAGGTGGTGCCGCGCGCTCCGGTCGGGGTGAGTCCGTGTGTCTGTCCTGGTCTGTCCCGCGGCTGCGGGTCGCTGCTCTGCGGCGGCTCCCGGTCTCGCTTCCCGCCGCGTGCGGTGCGGGTGCCCGGCGGGGGCTGCCTGCCGTGCGCTGCGACCAATGGCTGCAGAATCACTGCTCGCTCCAACGGCCTTTGCTTGTGGCACTCTTGCCTTTGGTGTAGGTAGTGCCTAAAGCTTGAGCTTAGCTGAGCTAGGGTGTATTGGCTGTTTGTTGCATATTGGCTGTCTGCTGCATTTACTTTGCGTTATCCTGAGCTGTGATCAAAGTAATCATCTTAATAAGCTAACTTCAAACCTTGTAAAAACTTGGATATGTGTTCTGACTTTAGAGTCTTATGTGTTTGTGCAGATGTCACTTCTGCAAATAAGGACTAAGAATTCAGAGAGAGGTTTTTTAGGAAGAGTTTATCCTCCTGGGAAGCACAAAGGTAGGAGAGGGACTTAACTGACTTAAGGGTTTTTTTTCAAATACTTTGCAAGTTGCAAAATGTCTCTTAAATGCTGCAGCTTTATGATTCTGTATGTGGGGTTTTTTTGTGAGTCAGCCCCCAGAAAGTAGTATTAAGCATTTTGTTGGCAATCTTGGGAATTTGTAGATTTGTCCCTTAAAATTAAAATGGCATGTGTACAAAAGTATAATACAGGAGAAAGAGCTGCCCTTAAGGTGGAAAGTGCTGCATGTAGGTAGCACCCCACTGCCCCCCTGCTTACAAACAGACTTGCTGTTCCTCACACTGGCTCAATAGTGTGTCCAGAAAATTGGGTCCAATAGGATGTGTCACTACCTATTCACATTTGCATTATTTTTAAAACACTTGTTTAGAAAATGACATTAAAACACTTTGTTTTCTTTCTGCAGTGAAATAATTTCATCACTTCCCAGTGGTCGTACAACACCTGTTAACTGGCAAAATTCTTGACCAGGAATAAACAGCTCTGCTATGGAGTTCTCTACCGAAAAGTTCACCTAACTCCTGGAGAGATGATGCATGTCACAGAAGCTGCTGCTGTCCACTCTATAAATACGGTAGGAATGCTTAATTTTGATTTTTTTTTTAAAAAAAAAAGGATGTGCAACATGTGTCAGAGGAGTTAATCATTTCCATCAATGAAAGCCTAATGATTGTGTTAATCAAATATTGAAAAAAGTCTGCAGATGATATCAATACAACTGATAGATAATCAGAGTTACAGTATAAAAAAATCGACTTGGAGAAGAATCCTAGAGAAAGGAGGATCTGTCTGGAAATCTCAAAAAGGCACCATAGTTTACATTAAGTAAAAGATGTGTGATTTTTTTTTTTTTTAAAAGGTAGTAGGAATGCAGACATGTCCTTTGTGCCAGTCATTGATGTGACTAATCGTTCAGGTCTGCAGAGGTTGCTCTGTGATGCTGTGTGAAGCAGTCCTGCATTTTTTTTTTTAATCTCTCTCTCTCCCTGTACCTTTCTCCCTCTATCTCCTAGGGATGAACAAGAACAGAAACTATGCAGTATTAGCTCCAATCTGACAAACTCAGTGCTCACTAAACTGAGGAGAATTGCTGATAACGGAGGAGTTCTCATCTCAGGTACAACCAGCATCTCTTGGGAAGCTACC
>JAUBOD010000974.1:681153-695001 GCA_032353885.1 Nothura maculosa | reverse complement strand
GGCACCGCACCCCCCCCCCCCCCCCGCTCCGTTTTGGCGGGCAAAGAGCGGTCACTTTGCCCCCCACCCCCGGGCAAAATAAGTCATTTTTTTGCCGCCTTGGGTGGCAGAAAGCGGCTGTTTCACCTCCCTCCCGATCAGTAGCAAAGAAACTTTTCTTGCCCCCTCCCCCCCCAAAAAAAAAGGGGGGCTCCAGGTGAGAGCAGTGGCTGTAACTGCCTGGGTGCCTCGAGCGCCTCTGTGCAGAATGAGGGATGTTGCGAGGCCCCGATAATGTCGCTTACGCACCCAGGGGCCTTGCCCAGTCTGGTTCTGAGGTATGTGGTGTAGCTGCGCTAAATGAAGCTCTTTCCAAATCACTCCGACACCACCTGCTCTATGCAAGGTGTTATTTTAACTTTCCTTGTGATGCGGAAGTGCTTACACTTAGAAATATGAAGCACGTAGCAATAAAGTCTTCCCTTCCCTTCCCCTTCCCTTCCTTTTTTTTTTAAGCCAAGGAAAACATCCAGGAAATGAAGAAAGAACTTGATTCGCTTCTGCAAACAGCCGAGAAGGCATTTGCAGTGGAGTTGCTGAAGATGCCAGTTGCCATCAGGAAAATGAAGAGAAAAGACTTGCTTAGTAAGTACTTGCGACGGGTTGATGTCTGCGAGCAACATCAACAGCACTGCATCCTGATGTGCTCTTCACTGAGACAAGGAAAACTGTAAATTTGCAAATTTAAGATTGCTTCTGCTGCTAAAAGTTTTAGGCTATTTAGCAGTGGTATGAAGTTGCAGATGAGAAGCAGCAGGCATTTCTCATCAGCTCCACTTGACCTGTGTATCAAGGTTTTTCTTAGTAAACTGCCTCCATACTGAAGAACTTAAGCAATTCTTTCCAACAGAATCTGTTCATCCTTGGTACTGATTTTGTGTTTTTCCTAATTTGAAATTCTTTACCACTGAGCTCTGATTAGGTACTTATTTGCATATGATGATGAACGTTTAATATTAACCTTGTATTTATGCAGCAGTTTAAGCTGCGGTGGACAGTCAGAATCAGATGTATATTCTGGTGAGAACTGGTGTTTCTGGAATCTTCCTAGCAGCTGAAACTTGCAGTGGCCAGAAAAGATCATATCTAAGACTCTTGAAGAATTTGGTTTTACTGTAAGCCTTTGACTATGTGTTTTGATGTCTGTCTTGAAATTTCTCTCCAAAAGTATTAGCTTTGATCAATATGTTGTATGACTTTTCTTGTCCTTTAAATTTAAGTTACATACTGCATGATTAAGCTTTCATAGACTTTTAAAGATCAAAGATGGGAATAAACTGCATTTTTAATGTATTCTTGTAATTGTCATTTTTTTCTTCCATGGAATTCCACATCTGACTGGTCTGTATTACTTCAATCTTGTTAAAAGATTAGATATATCCCAGCTAAAGTTAACTATTTAAAAAACATTATTCTTGATTTGCTTATTTAGTTTCATATTTTATAAGACAGATATCTATAATTTAGAATTAAGCAAGTGATAAAATTTAAACAAATTACATGTTCTTGTGTTACAGACTTGCAAGGAGGAGAGGAAGTGGCTCTTGCTGCAGCGGTGGTAAGCGTGTTTTCAAGTTTCACCACAGACACAGCTTTAGAAGTCCTCTGGCTCTGCTGTAGGAATTTCAGAGAAATGTTCTTGCTCAGATCTCTAAATACAAGAAGTTATGGAAAGGCTAGACAACCATTGTGCAATTATCAACATTGCCTAAAGCTTTAGGGTCATCTGCAGGCACAAATGTGGAGTTTTGTGTCTTCCTTTCTTATTCTGAGTATGCTTATGAAAAGTAATCTGGTATTTAACCAGTCCCACTTCTGTGTCTGTCTTAAGTCTTTTTAGTTTGCTTTCTTTATCCAGATGATATGCATTTACTGTATAGACTTTTCCTCTTACATGCTAAATATTCTCCAGACTGACTGCTCTCTGGAAGACATACCAAATCCGAAACTGATGAGGACAAACAGCAAAAAAGGCAAGTCAATCTAGGTTGTAGGTTGGTTTTTAATTATTTCTGTGTTTGGTGATGTGGGCTGAGCACTGGCTAAGTGAATATTAAATCCTAGAAGGTACCAGAGGGAAAAGCATGTAACTGCAAGTATAGCACACAGGTCTCTTCAGCTTTCTGTACAGAGGATCAATAACTGTGTTTTTAAGTACTTTAAACATAATGAAGTGCCTAACCCTTCAGATTCCTCACAAAAAAAAAAGAGTGAGAAAAAACAGACTTAAATGATTTGTCAGTACCTTGCAGAAGAGGTGGGAATGTCATCCATATTTTCTGTTAAGTTCGGTTTTGATTTCCTGTCCATTGACATTTGTAACAACACCATTTCTATTAATTCTCCAAAATATGCAGTAAAAAGACACTGACTGAGATGTAGCTTAACTTTGACTGAAGGTTAAAGGGTAATCCAGTGTCTCTTAGCTGTACAGTGCGTCACAGAAGCTGTGACAAATACATACAGTTTTGCTAGTAAACTATCAAATATCAAAACTGATAAGCAGTATTTGGTGGGCAAATAGCCTTTACACAAATGAGTTTGAGGGAGTGCTTATGCTCTTCCTAAGGCTTTTATACTCCTTGTCTGTCTTTTAGTTAAGGTAACGACAATTGTTGAATACGAAGATGCCAAGCATAGTTCTGCAAAGAAAATAACTAAAAAAGTAAGTTTGCTCCAGACAAACAACACGAGAGTTTAATCAATTGTGACCTCCTATGAACTCTAACTATGATCAAGCAGGCCAGTGACCTGCTGTTCATTTGAAAAACCAATTGTTTTAAATTCAACCAACTGTGTTAAGCAAGACTAAACTTAATTGTAAATTAATTTCATAATAAGCTGTGTTATCTGGATTTCTGTAACACATTAACGTGGATATGTAAATAGCTGTACTGTCACTTTTCTCTTGAAATTCCAATTGACTTCTTTTTTTCTTGTTCTAATACACAACTTTTAATACATGATTTTCTATATTTGCATGACTTGTGCATTCCTGTCTACATTAATCTCTAAGCCATGTATCACAGCTGAATTAATTCTACAAAACCAATCCTTCTTTGGAATGTTGGATGCTCAGTTGGATACTGAAGTATGTGCCAAAATGGCAAACAATTGAGGCACAAAGATTATGTGCAGTTACATATCTTAATTAGAAAGAGTCCTCCTTTATATTTTATAGTGTGTATATATAATTTATATAAAAAGTATATATTATATAAATTATATATACTTTATATAATACAATATATATTGTAACACACATGTTATGATCTACAATATACAATTTATAGGGCTGTATATAAAAAGATTGTTGCATTTATACAGAACATCAGAGTTAACAAACAAATCATGATTCTGGATTATAAAATCCTAGTCTTGGAATGCATATTTGTCTTTACCTGCAAAATTACGTTATAGGCAGCACTGTGAAACTTACCTACACTGTTTCAGCAGAGAACTCTTAAAATATTTTTTGTAGAAGTATCTGTGTTGTCTTAAAAGGATTTTTTTTTCAACTGCAAACTTGTGTACACATTTTCAGGTATCCAAAACAAAGTCATTGGTTTCACTGGCCTCTGGTTTAAATAGCAAACTGAACTCTCTTTCTAGGTAAGGCTGACCTTTGAAAGCTTACATAACTTGCAAACACAGAGTAAAAATATTTTGCAAATAAACAAACTGAAATTTGAGCCTGAAAGAATAAATCTGATAAGATGTATTTCATTACCTGAATCAGATGCATTGTGGTCCTGTGAATGTAGTTTAAAAGCACCATTAAGGAGGAAACATCCATTGATACAGTTGTATTGTGTCTCTTGATCACTGAGCAGTGAACAGTTTTGAATTTAGCTTCTATGGAATGAGCATAGTTTTCCAAACAATACTTAAGAGTGCATAATGGGAATGCCTTTTGTTACTTCTTATTAAGACTTATGAACTGCTGCATAATTCTTCTGCCCTCTTGTATAGCTAAGAGTGATCATTATCAGGGGAAATATAAGCGTGCTGTAATGTCCTGCAGTTGATTATAGTCAAGGGGAATCAAACTGAAGTCTTGCTACAACAGGTAATAAATGCAAGGTTGGACGTCTGCATAAGAACGTTCTTTGAGAAGCTCCCTGTGCAGCTCCTGGGGCAGTGCACATACTTGCATTTGCTTTGTTACATTCAATTTGAATTCAGAGAAATGCAAGATGCAATTGAAATATGTAGTAATGTTTAATGTGCCTTAAAATAGAAAATCTTAACCAGATTTAATTATTTACTTGAACTGGCTCTACAAAATCAAATCAGAGAAGGCTGCTTTGCCTGGGGAAGTCTAACTTGTCAGTGTCTGAAAGCTGTGTATCTTCAATTACATAAACCCTGGGACAAGAGCATGTCCTTATCTCCAGAATGTGAGAGGAATGGGAGAAAAGAAAGAGTTAAATTTGTCATCAGAAAGTTCTGTGAATTTAATTGAAATCCAAACCTAGAAAAGACTTCTTACTGGATTCAGGTTAACCTTGCAGAACAAATGTTCCTTAGAACTGATCTGGTTAAACTAATTCCTGCTGAAAAACAAACTTCCCTAGAGACTGTACCCTGTAGGAAAGATTTGCAGGTATTTCCCTTAGGTGTCTGCAATTTAGGTATTGTAACCCTCACTATCTTTGAGCATAAAATCTATTCTGCTCCCCTTCTAAATTAATACATTTATACATTATATATATATGTATAAAAAATTCTTGTATTAGGTCTGCTCAATCTTCTCCAAATATGACCGAGGCTGTTAAGGCTCTTGCCTCTGACTGCAGTGCCACAAATTACAAAGACATGACAAAGATATCAAAAAGGTCAGTTTCTTTGATTATTCTTATTTTGTTAAATAATAAGACTATTTATATCTTTAGCTGAATAGCTTTAGTGTCTGCTACTAAATGTGGGGTAGCAGGGATGGCAGCCACTGCACTTCTTCTCTGGAGTAAGGGCATTAATGGGTGTTAATTCCTAGCAGCTTCAGTATTTCTTAGCATCTCTTGCATTGGTTCATGATTGAGAATCTCCTGCAGAGTATAAGAAGCTAATTTCACAGAAATGCTGTAATTGTATTCCAGGGCCAGACTACAACCTGGTGTCCCAAGAACTGTACCGACCAGTGGAAGAGTTCAAGGCATGTTACAAAGAAGTAAATCAGTACCCCAAGACAAAACTGTGCCATTTGTAAACATTCCCTTGGCTGATGGAAAGGTATTAAACCTTTATTACTTTTTGTGCTTAACAGAAGCTGTTAAATAAAAGGTGAATAGCCTGATAGTAATGGCTCTAACTCACATTCAGATTTTTTTTTTTTAATCTGAAAACTGTAATTTTCTCTTCATGTTTAGACATTCTGCACTGCTGCTGGAGATCTCCATAACATTGATGTGCAACTACTAAATCAAGATACAGTACAGCATATTCATAACTTAGTGGTAAGCTTAAAACTATTAACTTACAGAAGAATTCACAAAAGGCCTTGCAGAGATTGACATCTAAGCCCTAGATTTTCATGAGGCATTGCCACAAGTTCTAAATATGTAACTGTTTTGAGAGGAAGCCTAAATTGGTTGGCCTAAGTTGGAGGGAGGAACAGGGAGTGGGAGGAACAGGGAGAACTGCTGCACACTGATAAGGCAAGTGTGCTTACATAAGCATATGGAGTCTGGTAGTTGTCTGGGGGAGGACAGTAGCATAAACTCATCTTTCTCAGTCTCTCCCATGTCTTTCCAACCCTGTAAGATAAGCACCATTCTCTATCTCCTGTTCACAAAGCCTGACAAGCACACAGCTAAGTTTCAGCTCCTGTTACAGTCTGTCTACCTTTCTTGCTGGGTAAAAAATCTTGTTAATTCTCTGCTGCACTTGAATAACAACTGTCTTACCTTTAGTTTAAGTAAGTAAATTAGTTTTGGAACAGAACACAGTAGAACATAATCTTCTAGACATACTCTGCTATATTCAAGCATAGCTGTGGCTGCTGGATACATTCATATGGGGCACTAGCAGTCAGTATATACCTACACACCAGGTATAAGTCAACCAGTCTTGTAGGTAATCTTGTAGACTTCAATACAGACGTACGAGTTAGATGTGGAAGCTAACTTGTGTTTTGTAACATGTACCTACCTCTAAATAGAAAGGAAGTGTATGTTTGTTCCTTGCCAGTTTTAGTTAGCTTCTCTATTTTCCTCTTCAGTGCATGTATCAGCTTGAATTAAAGTTCATTTTCTTTCCCCTTAGAGTGAGCTGACTGTACTGTGTGGGAAGGCAACAGTTAAACCAAGTTAATGAAACTTGCATAAGGGTCCATCTCCTCACTCCAGAATATTTATGACAGCCCTTCCTTGCCTCTTCTGAAGTGTTTAGAGTATTTCTGTGTCTTAATAAAGCTCTGTACTATCCAATAAATGTTTTTATGAAGCTTACAGTGTGATCTGTATATTCAAAATATTCATCTCTGAAGGATTCAAAAGCAGAAGCAATTCCACATTTCAGATTTTTTACAACTAGATGGGATAAGCTTGAGTTCAATCCTGATATTCTAAGCAAGGTTATCTTAGTGCTTTAGTTAGATACTTACTCTATTTAATGTCTGTTTTCCATGCACGTTACCTACCTGAGCAGAATGGAGAATGCTGCCACACACGTTTGGTCTTTCCCGAGTCCAGCTTCTCCTAAAGTCCACATTTAAGTTCTTGAGCAGCACTTTAAGCCAGAGCTTTAGTCCTGTAGGGATACTACACATCTGACAAGACTGAACAAGCACTAAGGATAAGTAACTCATTTTCCTCTGTTAAAGGAGTCATTGGTGATGGTGTCTAACCCAATTTTCCTAACCCTTTTGCTCATCATCGTGTGTTTTCTGAGAAACTGCAGAAAAGGCTCTTGCTCTCTTCCACAGTCAGAGGACAGTCCCAGAGAAACTCTAGTGCTGGTGGGTGTGGGTGTACCAGTAGTTCCAGAAGGTTAAGGATTACTATTCCATGGATACAGATTCTATAAGTAGAACTGAAGCTTTAATGGGCTAAGAGGTAGCAGGGAGAACTGTTGTATAGCACTTAAACTTAAAAAAATAAATATAGATTAGCTTCTATTTTTTTCCCTCCGCCATTAATTTTGCATGAGACAGAGGTCACAAGCTTCAAATAAAGGAAATGTTTTCATGCCATGAAACATATGATAAAAAGGGTAAAGAACATGAAGTTAATCAAAACTAATAAGTCTACCTTATTAAAAGTGGGCTTTCTGTTCCACAGTAACCAGAAACTAGAAATAAACATTGTGTGGAAAAATGTACAGAACACCATTTAAGGCTGTAATTATGTTCATTAAGGGTTAGTTCTGTGAATAACAGCATAGCTTGGACTAATAAAAATCTGTCCTTAACTTGTTAAGAATAATAAACAAGCTCTCAGCTTCTTGATTAGCACAGGCCAATGTCTGGAAAGGGTAGAATGCTTTAGGGGTCTTGCTGTAGTTAAGAATGGGGGAGAGGGAAGAGTCATATTAGAGAAATAGTAAGAAAAAGAAAATCTCTTGTCAAGTTTGGCTACTGTAGTAAAAGGATTTAAATTTAGTCAGCAAAAACCAAGCTGCTAAAGCTTCTTGTATCCTCACCAAGGGCAAGTCCCCACTATCTAGCTGTAATGAAGGCCAAGGTCTTCCCAAACAACTGAAGTTATTATTATGAGTTACCATGAAGCTAGGAAGCCTACACTATTTAAGATTCAATAGAAGAAGCATACTGTTCTGTTCTACTAAGAAATAAAACTCTGAGCTTACTCAAAGATGCCAACCTCAGGAGCCTAATTTAACAAACACTCAGGCCCAAAACAGAACAAAGGTCATTCACATTTCATGTTCAAGTTTTGTTCCTTATATCTGCATGCGATCCAGAGATTATCCTGAACTCCCACCGCACCCCTACACCAAGAAAAATGCAGCTTCAGACTCATAAGACAGGAGTTTGTACAGTAAAGCTCCCCCCACCCCAAGGGGTAGTTCCCTATTAGCTAAAACTTTACTAAAGTTTTAGGAGACAAGGAAGATGACCAGTGTGTTAATCAGTATTACAAATTCAGATGACTAGCTTCTTGGTAAAAAAGAGCCGTAGGAAGGACCATTACAGAACCTTGGCTGCATGAAAAGTAAGGAGAAACTACTAAACAAATAAAGAGTCACTAGCTGAAAGTGCCACAGAGTATAGAAAGGCAGTATTGAGATACAGGTCAAGATTTATTCTTACTTTGGATTCCAAAATGAGAATGCTCAGCGATAATCTCAAAGGCAGATCACATCCAGGTACACAGAGAGCCTTGGAGCTGTTCTCTCCAGCTAGTAAACAGTGTCAACAACTATCCGAGCTACCATTAAACAAGTTATACATTTCAGGCTTGCAAAGAAAAGTAGAGGATTCTCCTAATTTCCTCTCTTGTGGTAAAAGGAACAACACTATGAAGAAGCAGCTGACTGACTATAAAGTTCATGCAGTTTCTCACTACCATAAAAAGAGCACTAACAAAACTTACCTAAGTAACTGCACTCCATCATTCTGTAAGGCTTAGATTTTGCTTAGCTATCATATCTTAACCATTAAAATCACATTAAAAAGGAAGACATCTATGGTAGAAAACTTGAAATTTTAAACATGAAAACATGCAGGCTGCTGAAAATACACTAACAACAACAGTATACTGAGCATGTTTCCAATCAAAAAGCTATTAAGGACACTGCCAAACTAATGAGAAAGTATTACAAAGTAATGCAACCACAAGTTGTCAAGCATTACATTCACTAAGTTATCTTTGCAAAAACAAAAAGTGTTTTTTCTAAAAGTCAGGCTAAACCAGACTTTGATTTTTCTGGATTAAAAGACACCATTGTTTTAAGAGTAGAAAATTTGGGCATCTTCTGACTGCACTCAGATACCCAAGTATTTTCTCCATCTAAAAGGAAGATGGCAACTCTTCCCTGTGGCAAATCATATCTTATTTCAAGAAAAGACTACTCTGCATGTAGCACACCAAGTTCTTGATCTATCCCTGATCTGCTCTTAAAAAGCAGCTTCAGCCTACATTTACCTCTACCCGTAATGACCTGGTGCACAGGAGTAGTTAAAACCACTGGGAAAGCAGAAGTTACAAGGCAAAAGAAATATATTATACACCAACTGCTTTTATTTAATTTCAGAAACCGTTCACAAGATGGTAGAAAAAAAAGAAAAAAAGAAAAACAACTTACAACCACTTCTAATTTAGTCTTCCATTGTTCCCAGTCAGCTCTAAACCCATTATGTGCAAAGCCCATTTACCATGCATCTAGATGATAGATACAGGCTATGAAATTCTTTATTCTACTGGTAGCAGCTTATGCAGGTGCAGCCAAATACCAAGCCTTGGGACAAATTGTACACAAACTTTACAATGTAGAATTTGAATTTAAAATATGAAACTTAAAATCTACACAAAACTGATAAAAATCAAGCACAGATACAAGGACAAACTTAAAACCCATGTGAAAAGGAGTCTTGTCTTCCTTTCAAGTGCTTTATTCTGCTACACAGTCAAAAATGAAGATGTAAGCTTTGTGGTTAGTTTAAATTACACTCTGTAGATACTATAGACCAATTTAAAAGTTACACATACAGCAATAGATGTCCATTGGTTCATCTGGATTACTTATACAATCCAGTTAGATTGTTGAAAACAAGTCAGGCAAAAATTGAAAGAAAAATCCTTGTGCAACTTTTTAGACAATGTTTACTGATGGGCACACTGTACCCCAGGTCCATGATGGCTGCTTTCTTCATCAGAACTATCGATATAAACTTCACGTCTGTGGCCACCACCTGAACCACGAGTGGTATCTAATTCCTGAAGATCTACCTCTTCTGTTTCACCAATTACATTAGGGAATTCAGGTCTAGCTGGCAGAAGATCTTCAAGTTCCTGCCCAAAAAAAGAAGTGCATTCAGTACTGCATCTCCAACTGCTAAATACAGGGCCTAGCTTCCTGCCATTTCAAGCCTTCAGACAACAGACTTCAGTTTATAAGTATGCTTCTAAGCTGATGGAAACCAGGAAGTAAACTTGAAGGTATCCACATCATTTAGAGGTATTTACATCAAGTGGAAGATGTCACTTAGAGCTAGCAGCTCCACATATCACTGTCTAAAGTACAATCAGTAAATACACTCACACTCTGAGACTTATCTCATGGTAGCAGCTATTGCTGTTTTTTTCTCCTGCTCTTAAAAATTTTGCCCTGTCCTGAAAGACATGTTCCAGAAACTTACACTCCAACAAATATTGTCAAGCTACATGTTCCCTCTAAATAATGTTTAAAAGAACTAAGTAATTGTACTTGCATCAAAACTTAAATATCGGAAAGCAAGCATCCAAGTACAACACAAGCCCTCTGCACACTACCAAGTAAGAATACTGCATTCAAGATAGAGCACTTACTGAAAGCTTTTCTGGGCTAATCCAGTTATTTTCAGGAAACTGAACATCAAATTTAATGTAAAGATCCCCCTTCTCAAAAGGATTGCGGTACTGAGGCATCCCTTCACCTCTAACTACACGAACACAACCTGTAATAGAAACAGAAGCAAGCAGAAAGAGATGTTTTCAGAACCAATCTTACAAGTCTCTTTCCAGTCTGTCTTCAGGTAACAAAATAAGAATAGGATTAAGTGTTCAAGAATCACAAAAACACTTTTGTGTTTTTGTCACAGGTCAGAGGTCCTTCTGTCAAAGATCAAAGGAGTCCTTATCAGGTCAGTCTTACCTGGCTCAATTACTTTTCCAGGAGGATATTTAACCACAATTTGACGTCCATCAAGGTGCTTAAATGTGAACTGAAATCCACACAGTGCTTCAACAAGCCCTATCTTGTGTGTCATATGCAAGTCATTCCCATCCCGCTGGAACACCTATGAACAGAAAGAGATGTCTCTTCTAGTACTATGATCGTTTCTACAAGACTCCCCATTTAGTGCATTCTTCAAATTAGGACGTCCTGCATGGCAACAATGCTCTTTCCTTAAGATTTCCCACACAAGAAACCTACAGAAAAAGCTTAAGGCAGTGTGACACTACTCCCTCCCTGTCCTCAATTATGAAAACCTCTTGCTTCTCAGCACTTTAAATAGCAGTTGCAAGTAACTGCTTCAGCTTGCTCTATCTATATAGAGCAGGGTTTTAATCAATCCTTGAGTTGAGTCCTTAACTCAACTAGAGATCCTTAAACCATCCCCCTGAGGATTCTCAAGTAGAGTATCTTTTGCCCACTGGTCTAACTCCAAGACATTACTTCTCCCTTGTCTCCTTTTCCACCTTGAGGAAGATTTTAAGCATATTAAAAGCTGCACTGAAAGTCATTCTAGGGTTATTCACTAGGATAAAGATACAGCTAGAACATTTTTCAGAATGACTAATACAGCAGGAACAGATGTAGTTCATTAGAAGACAGAGAGGGTATCTGCCATCTGGAATTTCAGCTGTCATGCACCTCTCACATTGGTTCAAATGTTTGTAGATCTCCTCCCTCCCCCCCACAAATCACAGTCAAGATCAACTGATTCTGTCTCAATGTTCTATTCTTTCATATGTAATAAAGTGTAAGGAGATATATAAAATATTGATTTTGGAAAAAAAAACAATCTTCAACACAAAATTTTTTTTAAAATTGTACAAGTTCCTAACTTCTAGTCAATTAACATTGTAGTCTTACTAGGCAACCCTATTTTAAATTCATTCCTAATGCTATTGTTAATGTCATGAGTGAAGCAGATGCAAGTTAACATCATGAATAGCTTTTAACTGTCTTGATCTAGCAAAGTCACCCTGAGCTCACCTGAGAAATACATCTTTCATTATCATGAAGCCCCAGAATCTACATGTACCCAAACATCATACTTGCAAAGTTTTAACTTGCACTTAAGGTGTAAGTTGCTATATATCTATCAAAAGCTATTTGATTCTGTTATTGCCCTCCTAGACCTGCAACTATATCAGTTACTTTCAAGTGAATAGCCGTTTATATCGCTTAAGGACTAAAGGACTAGGATAAATGGTATTTAAAATATTAACTCCAAAGTATTACCTCATTCTCCTTTTCTTGGAGCAAAAGAACAATATCTCCTGGTTCCACTCCTGGAGCCTGATCTGCTTCTCCGCTGAATGTAATTCTCTGGCCATGTTTCATGCCTTTGTCTACATGAACTTCAAGTATTTTAACTTCTTTGATCACCTTCTTCCCTTCACATTTTTTACAGCGGTCTTTTTCATTAATTACTTCACCTAAAGAAAGAATTTTCAGTTTAGAAATTTTCATATAATTGTCCTCAATTCGGAAGGAAAAATTTTTAAGTATACTGAAGAATATAGGCAATGCAGTTATTTAGATGTTCCTTTATACATTCCTCGCAAGAAGAAAGCCAGACTCTGTGCTGGGAAACTGTAGCTGGGAGATGGAAAGAAGTAACAGAATCCAGAAGATGCACATGAGCATCTCAGCTGTCCAAACTGGGATTTTGAGGTGCCATAGTGCATTACAGTAACACAGAAGTTCACCTGGGGTTTCTATTGGTCTTTAAAATTGATTTTGACTCCACCATGCTTACCACTCAACTCCAGAAGAAATAAGACTCCTCAAAAAGGTCTGCTTTTCCATCCTTCATTAAGCTGAAGGGTGAAAGCTATACATTAAAGGGGGAAAAGCTAAAATCAAACTAACATGTCTCTCTTCCCTTCAAAATTAGAATACAAATTCCAGGCTACTAATTTTAGGAAGCTTAGTTCAATTTCTGTTAACAGTGGAAAAAAAGACTGTCTGAGAGCTACATTCTGCCGTGCACCAGCAAAATAACCAAAGCATAAAGGCATTAAGTACTATATACAGTCAGTAAAACAAGAGTCTCGCATACAAAACAGGGAGCAAGACAGAAAGTGCAATAAGAGCTTCTTGCATTAGCAATATGAATATTCTCCTCTAGAAACAATCCAACATTTCCTGATACATGAAGGATTTCATTTATTCTCAAAATGGATAGATTTTTCCCACTGCCTTTAGAAAGACAATTACCCAGTATTATTCAAAATGACTTAAACTCCCTGCTCTAATTGGTCTTTACTTTTCAAGTAAGCTATTGTCTTTGCCAAGAACAACCAAAATTTATCAGGCTAAATGCACTTACAATTCCAGCATTTATTTCTAATACTGCTTTAAGTGCCACCAGCAGAAGCACTTGGTTTAAGACATTAAACTTGTCAATTTACATGTCTTTTCCTGCTGAGGGGTGGGTGGGTGTATATAAAAAAAGCCTAACATGATGATGTAGCTGAAACTACATATTTAAACTTTGAAAACAAGATATTCAAAGACAACATTATTTGCAAAAATGTTTGATTGGTCAAAAAATAAAACTTCTTAAAACTTCCAGGTATTGTTAAAGTAGAATCACCCACAAAGTGATGCTGCAATTGAAAAAAATAAAAAAATAAAAAATTTAACAAGGAAATATCTGAAGCGTGAGGCATAGGCTGAACTTTCCCCTAAATATGATCTATTCAACAAAAAGCATCTTCTTGATGTTTGTTTCCCCCTCTACTCAGCCCTAGTGAGGCCACATCTGGAGTACTGTGTCCAGTGCTGGGCTCTGTACAAGAGGGATGTGGAGCTGCTGGAGAGGGTCCAGCATAGGGTCACCAGGATGATCAGGGGCCTGGAACATCTGCCCTACGAGCAAAGGTTGAGGGAGCTGGGCCTGTTCAGCCTGGAGAA
>JAUBOD010000974.1:653421-665996 GCA_032353885.1 Nothura maculosa | reverse complement strand
GCGCATTTAACCGGGCGCCTGCCCGGTCCGCCCCGGGGTACCGGCCCAGCGCGTTCGCGGTGCGCGGGGGCACGCGGCGCTGCGGGAAGGGCCAGGCGGGAGGCAGCGGCGCGGGCAGCCCGCGCGGCGCGGAGGAGGCGAGAGGCGCTGCGGGGAAGCGGAGCCGCTGCGGGCAGCAGCGCCGCGCCGGCAGCGCCCCCCGCGCCTCGCGGGGTCTAGCGGGCCGCCCGCTCGCCCTTGCCCGGCCCCATGGCTCGTGGTGCTGCGGGAGCCCCGATCGGCCCGCGGCGCTCGGAGGGCAGCGCGGGGCGGCAGCAAAGGTCGCTCCGCCGCTTCCCGCAGCGGGCGGCGCTCCAGGCGGGTCCCCGGGCGCGGGGCGGGGGGCGCGGAGCGGGCTCGCTCCGCTCCTCGCAGTCTGCAGCGCGGCTGCTGCAGCGCGGCAGGGTCCGCTCCTCCGGGCTCACCCCTCAGAGCCGGGCTTTGCAGGGCAGTGCGCTAAGTGCTGCACTCTGCAGAGAAAATTTCGGTATTAAAAAGTATTCCTGCATCCTTGTTTTTTTTTTCCAGACTTTACTAAGAAAAATGTGTTGACAGTAGGAATTCTATAAAATATAAAATAGACTAATAATTTATACTGTTTTGTGCATCATCCACATTTTTTTTATTCTCCCTGCAGTACTCAAGTACAAAATCAAAATCCAATTATGCTCTTGTACAGATTGTTAGGAGACAGGGGGTGGCTTTTTTTTGGAATGCGCAGCACAGCCAAAGGCAGGATTTGGCTCAGCTACTTTGTCACTTATGATGAAGACATAAGAGATGAGGAAGCCAGCCTGATTCTTAGATCTCAAATTGAATTTGCATTCAGGAAAACAATTTGTTGTCTATTGTCTCAGAACAAAGAAAGATGAGGAAAAAATAGTCCTTTTTCTTTTTTTTTGATACAAGTTGGTATGAACTGCAGGCAACCCAATCTGCTCTACTGAATTACACTGAATCATTTAATCCTCATTTGGTGTCGAAGGGTGGCAGAGCGGTTGCGCATGGGTGAGCTGGGCACCATCCTGGGAAACAGGGAGCGAGAGGTTGCTCCCTGGTACCCCTTTCACTCCCTGTTTCCCAGAGCCATGCCCAGCTGTCAGTGTGTAGGCAGCGGCAGCAGCTTATGGATCTGGGCCCTATTCTGCCATCACTTAGAGCTGCTTCTGGAGGGGTTCCCTATGTGGACATCCCTGTGCTTTGCCTTGAGAGTTGGACAGATGATGCTTTAAAATATGGCACTGTAACGGGGTAGATCTTGAGGAAATGTTGCCTTCCAGTGCTCCGAGCCTGCAGGCAGCTGCTTTCCAGGGAAGCCATGCAGTGCTGTGAGCCCGAGAGGGTCACGCATGGCAGCACCATCCACACCCTTGTGCAGGCGCCTGCAAGTGCCCGCGAGCAATGGGTAACTGATGAGAGGTCGGCACTAATGCGTGCCTGCCCTTGTCACCTGCCCTTGTCAGCGGGACTAGCAGCATCTGAGAAATCTTCATCATCTACAGTTTCTAATTATAAAACGATGGAAATTGCCAGTGCCTCTTCATGGAGCCTACTCAAGTACATATTCTTGACTTTGTTATTTACTTGGATTTTACATGTCTTTGTTAAGAACACTGTCACGTTTTTAACGGTCATGAAGAATCCTGATGGTCTTCAGAAGGCTTTGTATCTTCGCCCAGCAATGTGATTAGGCCTGTGTGTTATAAAGAGAATGTATCTAGAAACTTATTTGGGTTAGGTCATAAAAATGTGGAATTTCAGGACAAGGTTAGTGTGTATTTTACAAGCTTAATGGAGTGTATCATAGACAGGATCACCCTGTTCACTGACGACAGGGATTCACTATAAAATAGTGCTGTGTGGTTGATATTTTCAAAGTGACACCTGATATTACTACAGTATCACCAAATACAGCCTGTTATCATGAGGAAAAAGCTGGAGAATAATGGATAACATAGAGCTTTTGGACAGCAACATTTTAGCTTTGAAAGTGACTGCAGCTGTTGTCTTTGATCAGAAAATTTACTCATGCTTATTGAACATTCGAGTTGCAGATATTTTTGATAAAATGAATGGTGCTAGCATTTTTTTCAGTATTATCTAAAGCATAATCTTATTTTCTAGATTTTTAAAAAATAATTCTTTTGTTATTAAATAGCTTTAAAGCTGGCACAGTTAATCTTGTTGCATTGTCCAATACAGCTCAGCTCCAATGAGTACTGATAGATGCAGAAATGTATTCACTTTTCCTGATCTGCCAACTGCCATTCATTGAAAAGCAGAAGCCCCCATTGCCTTGGTGCGTTCCCAGCGGTGGGTCTGCAATGGACTGTGGGGAGCCCTTGCAGCTCAGCCGCCTGCGGAGGCACCGCCGCTCCGTGCATGGGATGGGGCGTCCGGGCAGCGCGTCCGCTCGGGCACAGCACAGCTTGCAGTGGTGGAGCATTGCACTGCAGCAAGGGTAACTCCGCGAGCATGATTCAGGCTTCAAGTTTTGCATAGAAGATGAGAACAAAGAAAGCTGAGACTTGAAGAGCCATCTGTCAGCTGGCATGTCAACAGTATCTTTATATAGGTGAGATTTCACACTAAAGCCTTCCCATAGCATTTCTCACCAGGGCTGCATTCTGGTGATGTATTCTGAAAATTTATGTAGCTAGATTTTTTTCTCGCTTCGCTGTTACTGTGAGGAGCACCTGGGACTACACGTCCTCACTGACGTTGCTCTCTTAAACTTGCTAGTAGAAGGGTGACCCTCTTAATGAAACATGTTTTTGATGCCTATGGTTTGGAAAGTCTGATACTGAACCTTTGACAAGAGGTTTAATATTCCATGTCTTAAATATTCAGAAACAGTATATATATTGCTGTAAGCCAGGAAATTTCCTTGTAAGAAAGCTATTAAAGCTCCAATAACAGCATCTTATGTATGAAGCAATTCAACAATGTACTGCTGAACACATGACACCTTGAAACAAAGCACACCAAATTCATTGCTCTGTTAACCTGACAACAGCTTAAATGCCAGCATGAGCATGTTTCACTGCTAATTGTTTTCCGAAGCCCCCAAGGAGGGTAATGGCTGTTTATTCTGCCACGGGAAGGGGTCCCGGTGACTCGGCAGCCATGGCAGCAGCGGGCAGGGCTCTGGCTCCAGAGAATGCCATTAATGGGCTTAAAGTGTACAGGAGCACTTGGGGGTTATCTAGAAATAACCTCTACATGCCAGGGAGGCAAAGAAGAGGGAAGCATTAAAAGGGGTGTTTTAAGGAACTGTGCTATGCTGAACAGCAGTAGTGATCATAGTATAAAGGTCTCCATTATTGCAATACAATCAGTCTGTATTTGAAATATCTAGTGTAAAGGTTAGTGTCTCTGCTGAGCAGCAGTGTGTCTGTTTTCTCACTCTGTGTGTGGGGTCCCTGTTAGGCGTCGCTCGGGCAGCCAATTCTGTGGCCTGTGGCTGGGGGGGCAGCAGCAGGCGGCCCTGCCTGCTCCCCGTGGCTGCCCTCGCACTGCCCCGCGCAGGGGCGCACGGGCAGCTCGGCGCTTCCAGCACAAACTGCAGCCCACGCGAGACAGAGGCGGACGCCGCCGTGCACGTACAACAGCGGGGAGACTGGTGAGAAAGCAGCGTCTAGTTTATTAAATTGTATTTATTAGGAATGCAAGTTGACAGAGGTAAAAGCACAGTAAACCATGAAAACTCATCACTATGAAGATAGGAAAAAACTATTAAATAAAAGCATGATCATTTATAGAGATAGTTCTGGGATCCAAGTTACACTTCAGCCCTTTAAACATAGAGGGCTAATCGTCTCTTTGTATGAAATTATTAATCGTCTTTTTGTGAATTTCAGGTAGTCTATACAGATTATGGATGCTACTTACTCTGAGTCCAATTATAGTCTTTATTTAATCTTTCTGTATCTCATCCATTAGTAATTCATTTTAGTGAGTTAATCTTAATTCTCATTCTACTCCATTTTTTTATTTTAAATTCTGAAAAAAAAATCCCCTATCTCTTAGAAGTAGGAACCCCCCCCCAACTTTCATAATGACTCTAGGCCTTATTAAATAAAAGTGGTTACAGTTTAACTAGAAAAGCAGTTTGTGTAATGCTGATCCATTTTTATGAATTAAATTTTTTAGATGAATCTTCTCTCTTGAACTACTGAACATTAATATTACATTTATCCCATGATGAGTTACTAAGCTAGCATTAATGCTACAGGTTTGCTTTAGTTCTCAGGTTCCTAAATTCTTTAACTATTGCACATACAGATTGAAACAAAGAAAAATACAGAGCACTTCAGACAGAACACCATTTAGTACAACCAGAATAAACCAGATAAAGTCTCACCTGAGAAATTGCTCAAGCCTAATCTTCAGAATGCAGTTTACTTTGCAAAAACATATAAAGGACACGACCAATTCAAATGGTACCAAGTATTCTGCCCCGTGAAACACTAAACTTTATTTACACCTTTCCAGCAGCTAGTGCTGAAGAAGGGGTGGTATGTAAACAACGAGGTACATGCAGCATGACCTCCTCACGATGAAAAATAAATTTACGGTTTCTGTTAAATAAAGACCAAATGCTAATATATACAGTCTGTTTACTAAAAGGCCTTGTGAGACATTCAGGTCTGATTTTAATACTTTCCAAATAAATACCAAGTAATGCAACATTTACAAATAGCATACCAGCACTAGTCTCACAGTAATCATTTTACAAATCAGAATTCAGTACTTCAATTAAGCAAATGAGCAGCAGCTTCTTCATAAATATTAAGGCATGTCACATAGCATCAAAATGGAACCGATGAGCTTCCTGTCGCTTCTCTCTGTCATCTGCTTTCTGAAAAATAAAAGCCAAACACTTTATGGAACCTAAAGCACCAGCGTTAGAGAAACAAGTTGTCAAATATCAAAAAAGAGCTGATTTTTTTTCCGAAGTCACTCAGTTGAAAAAGGTAAAAAGCTTAGTAAAAGCCTCAGTAATGACCTTTTAAATGATGGTAGCTTTTACTAGCAACAAACTACTCAAAATTGGCTTCTGCTGCTAATGCTCATCTGTTTTAGTATTAACGATCCATTGTTTTCTATTATTCTAATAATGTTTTTTAAAGGAATATTACAGAAATGAAAAATGTTTTCTAGTGGGCAATTATTTAGCCTGCACTATACATATGAGATGAAATGACTTTGAATTAACAATAAATATTATCTATACTGCAATTAAAAAAAATCTGTTAAATCTAAATTCAGGCAAAGACCAAATTATTCAACCAACAATTAACAGCACCAAGTTTGCACTAAGGAAATGTGAGGCAGTTTGTGTGTCCCTTGGGACGTACCTGGAGTGGTACTTGGGGACAAAAGAAGCATGTCCAAATTGTAGCTCTGTCTCACGTATTATGTAATAAAGTGTTGTCCTCTCCTTGTACTTTAAAACACTAACAGAATATGGAAGCACTTACTTCTAAACACATCATTATTTTTTCTAGGAGCCAGTGTTTGCCTCATGACAGATAATCTGCATATAAATCCTAGCATGAGAGAATTTAGCAAAAAGAGATTTAAATGTTACTTCAACTTGCTAACACTTTTTTTTTTTTTTTTTTTTGATGAATGAGTAAATGGAAGAAAAGCCTTTATAGGATGCTGGTGTGTGGGCATTCAGCTTTGTATCTGAGTTGATAAAAATGAATGGCAGCTTTGGTAGAAACCAGTGCCTGTGTTCTGCCATGGGAGTTTGTCATCTGCTCTGGCTCAGCACCAAACATTTCCTCGTCAGACAACGCTGTGTGTGACAGATACTCCTCTGGGTTCACACACGGATCTTGCTGCATTGTGTGGCAGCAGCAGAGCTGTCAGTGCACTTCGAGCTGTAGCAGCCTGACTTTTTGGCAGGGTCTTTATCAACATCAGTAGTATTTTTAATGCCAAAGATGGGGTGGGAAGGAGGGAGCGGCACACATCTTCCTCCACCAAAATGCCTGCCATGTTCCACAAAAGTTTGTATGATCGCTTAGAAAGCAGTTTTCATTCTTTCTTGTAAGCTTCCTGAAAAAACCCTACAACTTCAAATTAGAAAATAATTAATCTTTCAACACTTCCTTATAAGTGTTCTTGTCAAAGCACAGGGGAGTCCCTGTGCTCCAGCACTATAAAGCAGAGCAAAAAGAATCAGATCTCGGGAAGACTGAGGTCCTAGTTCATGTAGCAGAGTCTGGTTTTGTGAAATAAGTAAAACTGTGAGTTGTTCCTCAATTCCCCTTTCTTTGATTATTCCAAAACTAAAATACAGTAAGGTTTGAGAGACATGGTTTTTTAAAATGGATTCCAAATCTCCAAGGAATATGACAGAGCAACTACCCTTAAATCCTACAGATATTATTTAAACAATAAAATAGTTGGCTGGCAGATGACTGTGTAAGAACCATTGTAGACAAAGGGCTTCTACTACCGCTTATCATTTGAAGAGGACAAAGTACATGATTTATTTTTACTAGTGTATAAACCACTGCAGCTTACAGACACATAATCCTCTGGGGGAAAAGCAGAGCTTGTAACTGCCAGTATCTTTCCCCTTCCTTTTGCTATCGATACTCTAAGAGATCTGTAAAGGAAAGCAGGATTCAGGCAGCGCAGCACTTCGATGAGAGGGCTACTGAAATGGGCAGTAACCAAGCATAAGCTCAGAAACAAGGAGCTCCTGAGTTTGAGCCCAGTTATGTCAGTGTTTGTGCAACAGAGCCTTGGTCAAGCTTGTTATTTGTTCTGTCCCATCATCTGTCTCCTTTGTAAGCTGGAAAGGTTAAAAACCAACAAATACCCTGAAAATTTTTAGAGTTAACAAATGTTTATAAGGTACTTTGAAAATATATGTAATTTGCCCAAATATTTATGCCAAGTTTGAGCAAGATGCAGCTGTCAAATCAGTTTATAACATAACCCATACCGCTTCATTCATTTCCACTTATTAGCTGAGAAAGCACTCACTCTGGGCTGAGTGCTTTTTTACATTAAAATATATGAATTACTGTCAATATGAAATATTGACATTAATCCCTATTTCTCCAAATGGGGCTGTCCAGAGTTAATCCTCCTCCAAACCAAAGTCCTTCTGTCTTTTCTGATACTCTTGTTGCATTAGATGTGTTGGAGGTGGAGGCAAACCCAGGCCGTGCGTGCCAAGCTACTGCTTAACAGGGCTTCCCTGGCCAATACAGTATCTAAAGGGCCCGGCTTTGGATTCCTTCCTTTTCCTTTTTCATTCCCAATCTTACCCTTATTTGCAGGTATTATTTAACATTCTGAAAATTGGGGAATGTCAGACAAGAGATTTTAATATGAAGCAGGTGCAAAGCTTACCTGAATGTTTAACAAGGTCATTTTATTTCCACAAGCACAAAATAACAAACAGTTCTACCATGTCAAAATGTGCAATAATTTTATTTGACAGCTAAGATTATGGTTTGGGTATGTCGCTGCATTTATTGGCAATTTTGCCACTTGGAAATGATTGCGAACTGAGCATAGGAAAAGAAGGAACACGTTTCCTTTGTGACGTGAAAGGGCCCTTTCAAAATGCTTCTTCAAATCAATGAGTTTCTATACACTGCATGTATAATTCAGACACACTGAGCAAAGCAGCCAATATGTGCACAATTGACTCCCCATACAGTCATGAATGCTAATGTCAGTGCAATCAGCAAAGACGGAGACAAGAAAAAAGATGTTTTTCCTTATTTTTAGTTTATCAGGAGCGCTCAAGATAAATAAGCTGAGTTTATGTTGCACTTCCTGAATATAGTATTCTTTAAAACTCTACAAAATAGAAAGCTTAGATATGAACCCAAAAAATCACATTTCATTGGGACTAGCAGCTTAGTGGCAAGAGCCGATACCACTGATAGCTGTTATTAGCTGTTGATCCTTAGCTGTCGATTCCCTCCCCCCCCCCTTTTTGTTAGTTATCTTAGTGTTTAAGCAAAAAAATGCTAATTTTTAAGCTTGCAATAAACACTGAATTAATAAAGACTATCTTTGGGGAATTAATGCAGTCTGATGTGTCAGAATTTATACTGCAGAATGCTACTCAAAAAACACACAAGACTAGTAAAATACTAGGAAATGCTAGCTAGTATAGAAATATAGAAAAAATCCAGTTAATTGAACTTACCTTTTCTTGCCAGTGTAATATGCCAATTATTGCCAGGATAAAAACGCAGACACCAATTAGGGCAATAGCTGTTAGCAGCACAATGTTACTCGGGGTCAGGTACAGTTTGGCACTCCAGCTGCATATACAGAAGAGCAAAACCCAAGGAAACATTAATACCTTTCATTAGGAAGCAGGAACTAGATTTAATTTATAAAATCAAAAAGAACTTGCTAATGCAAGATGGCCTATGACAGTGCACAGTTACTAGTGACTGTACTTGCAGACTGGTGCTTAGAAATATATGTCTTAATATAATTATTTTCAGGCAATGCCATGTCTAAATTTAGTTTCTGTGGAGCTACCCAGGAGTGCTATGGCTATCCTCAGGGACTTTTTTTTCCTCATTACATTTATCCATTTTTTTCTCCCAGTGGAAAAAAATAAAACGCATAAAGAGAAATTTCTACAAAAGTGCCTGGGGCCTGGGGAGCTGCAGAGGCAGGGTGAGCTATCTGGGTAAGGTAGATTATTTATTCCCTCCGCATGAGGGAGAGGCTCAAGGGGAGCAGCTGGGGAGAAAGCTGCAGCACAAGGAAGTCTCGAGGCTGCTTCTGGCCTGTCAGCCTGTCCTGCTGCCTGGAGCAGCCCTGCACAAGGAGCTGCAGTGCTCAGCCTTGCTCCGCGAGGCTCCTGCCGCCACCGACTCCCTTTTATAGTTTAACCAAACTTAGTTTATAGTTTAATTAAACTTAGCTGTTTGTACATAGTGTATTGAACACTGAAGTTTCAGTAATCAACCAGGATACTGACTTCTACTGAAAACAGGAGAACTTGCAGACCTCAGTCTTGTGGAAAGAGGTTGACCATTCTGCAGAAGTACAGAATCTGGTCTGTTTTACTAATACCTCTCAGGAAATAACACTTCTATGCAACAAGTAATTATACAGAATTCGAGAAATGCTTATTATAAAATCTGGTTTCTTTTGGGAAATCTATTCTACACTATTGTACAGTGTCCATCAACTTCTTCAGTGAAAAAGTAAAAATAGTTGAAGGATAAGAAGATGGAGAAAAATTTCTGTATAACACACCTTTAAATACCTCAATACTACAGATTTTCTTCATCTGGCAAATCTCATTCCTGTGGTTGTTAATTAGGGGCTCAAGTGGCACTTCACTGCTTAGTTCTTATTTGTTCTATAGCAAAATTAACTGCCGCAACTGATGTTGAAATCATTTCTGCATGACAAATGCAACTGACCTCACTAGTAGATCAAGCGGCAAAAAGCAGCTGGAATATGTGACTAATGTTTTCTCTAATAGCAAAGAAAGAAACATGTTGACTTTCAGGGATGGATATTTTAATTATAAAATGAACTCAGTATTCAAGCTCTTGTCTGGGTAGCCCAATCACCTTTATTTAAAGAAAGGCATTCATACCTGTGGCAACAGATATTATGCTTGGAAGGCCTGAATTGAAGGTTTTTCTTTTTAAATGAAACTAGACACAAATTGTATGTTTGATGTAACAAAAATGCCTGCTTCAGCCATTACCATGCTTGCCATTTATCTGAAAGAAGATTGGTAAATCTAGCAAATAGGATTTTATTTATAGGATTGGAGCTGGTAATTGATTTAAATGTTCATGGTGACAAGCTAAGAGTCTCTATAAATTCTTTACAAATATTCTGTTGTATTCATAGCTACAGATTTGTCCCCCCCTTGTTTTTATTTTTTTTTAAATTTACTTCCTATATACGTTCTTTATTAACCTACATGATGCCTAAACTCTGCATTAACAATGTAGTTTTGTGAAGTGCACTTCAAAACGATGCAGTTACCTTCGAGGAACATTATGAGGATATGGAATGACTATAAGTTGAGAATTTGGTATGATAGCTGTCCATTCCTGTTTTCTTATGGACTGAAAGAAAAACAAAGGTAATCTCAATTCCTTATAAGTCAACATATTTTAAAGCAAAGTATTCTGAAATTCTCTGTTGAAACTTAGAACAAAGAGAGAAAAATAAAGCTAAAATTACCACATTATCCTTTCTTTTTTCTTAAAATAAATGACTATTCTCTTACATTTGTAAGTGCCTTTTAACCTGAAAGCCCCAAAGCACTTTAAAAAATGAATAAAAGTAAAAACCAGAACAAGTTTTGCTGACATGCAATGCAGTCTCTACTTAGAAAGTACAAAGCAGCCACGTTACAGGGAACGAAGGAAAGAACTGATGCTAGAAAGACATTTTACACCAGCAAAGCAATTATCCAAATCAAAAACTGACTAGAACACTAGTGTGAATACCTAGTGTGAATAGGCGTGTGAAATCTTTAAAGGTTGCAGCCCTATTTTTGTGTTTCACCTGGTGCTTGGGTAATCCTAGTGATCCCCTCTCCCACTGTGCTGGTCATGGCTTTCTTCCCGAAGCAGAAATTGGTGTGAATTTGTGTGTCAGCCAGACCAAGCCCAGGGACGCCTTCAGCTGACGCCACAACAACTGGTCACTTTTACCATATAAATGAGCACTACAGACCTGTGCCAACATCCGTAGACAGCTTCAGTCACCTTCTGTTCTTGCTGCTCCCTCCCAGAAATGTGCAGACAAGCTCTTTCTTTTTCCAGGGGTGGTTGGTTGTATTTTTGTTTTTGCAAACTCTTTCCCGCACTCAAATTTACTACTCTGAGCTTCTGATGGAACACATCCCTCACAGCATTTCCACCTCAACTTCATTAGGAAAGGTAAGAACATAAGTAACAGCTTAATTTAAGCTTAAATCTGAACTAACCTTTTCTCCCAAAGGACGAGGAATGCCAACATGCAAGTGTTCGAGGAAATTAGCACTGCGTCCCAAGCCCAGCACGTTGTACGGCAGCTGCAGAGCAAAGTGTGCTGACTGGCTAAGCTGTCCAGCTGAAATTAAATTATAAAATAGGCTTTAGCAAGTAATTTGGAAAAGCTTTTCTATACAAACACATGTTTCAAGATCTAAAATAAAAACTTTAAGGAAATTTTAACTACATTATATAACTATTTAATTCTTAAAGGTTAAATCCCCTATTGCCAAACTACTCATGGACACTCAAGTTGGAAAGAGCTTTGGCTTTCTTCTGAGTGCTAGGTCTATGCTAAACTGAAGCTCTGCAATTTGTTAAAAGTTAAGAAAAAATGCACTATCCACACTAACTTTGTCTTGGGTCTCTTGGCCCATGGATTTAAAAACTCATATTCAATGGGAAGACTATCTAGACACTTCTTATCTGTAATAATCAGTAACTACTGATTACTCGTGTCAAAAATTAGCTAAACAGATGTTCATGAGCAAATTCTGAGACAGCAAATTGATTTAATGGCAGCAGGATTACTGCCTTGCAACAGCAGTTGCAAGGTAGGTCCTAGTGATAGCCTATAATTGTGAAGAACTGAAGGAGAGAATGTAGGGGGAAAATAACATTTTCCTTTGCTACCTAAAAGAGCAGTAAGGAAACAAGATAAAGGTGTTTTTAGCTATCTACAGATTCACTAACATCCCAGTTCTGATGTGGCTGATTATTCCACTCAAGTAAAAATCTTGTAATCTCTTCATTTCCTGCAAACTTATTCAGATCCTACAGGGATTCTTTGTTCATTTCCTAAAAAGCCTCTTAGCAAGTGACGTGGCTGCAGTGAAGGAGCGATAGCATCACCTCGTAGGCACCTCCGTGAATTCAGCCGCCACCAGACTGAGAGAGAGAAGTTCCAGGGACTCTTGACACCAAGAGTAGGTTTACATGATCAATTGAAACAGCTTTTTTACACAAAGACATGAAGTCAGGATTTTTTGAGCGCAAGATTTTTGTACTGCTTTGACATCTGATGCACTACTTCAAGCATAACCTCTCAGCTAAGCAACAGAAAATAACAGGCACTGAATTACAGAACAGAACGCTGCATCACAAATGTTGCAATGGTACTGGTGAAAGCCAGTGGTGCTAGTGGGGGAAGTCTGGCAAAGGGATGGAAGTAATTTAATCCCTTAACTTGGACACATACAGAGAGAGGTTCAGGAGAGCATGGGAGGGCTTGAATCCCAATTCTAAACCAAGATCCCATCTCTAGCCGAGGTGCAGGTCACTGCGAGCAAGAGAGGACCTGCCAGAAATGAGCACTCCACTGTCTTTGCTGCGTTGCAGGCATTTACTGGACTCAGATTAATCTAGATGGACTTCAAACGACACCATATATGCTCTTTCCTCAATCCGTATTTAGAATGGAACATTCATCATATTTGCTGTTATCAACTGAATTCACAACCAAAAGATATGGACTTGCAAGCTCTCATTTAGACATTTCAGGAGAAAAAGTATTTTAAATTGTCA
>JAUBOD010000974.1:630047-642342 GCA_032353885.1 Nothura maculosa | reverse complement strand
CTGCACAAGCTTTTACCATTCTTTTCTGTCCCGAGGAGCAAGGCGAGCAGTGCCGCACCTTGGCTCTGACACCGACAGTGAGAGGCAAGTTGCTGCCCAGCTGAGGGGCCACGCTGTTACGCGGACACAAAGCTAAAGCTCTGAGCTCGCCCTGCCATTCTCAGTGTTTCTAAAACTCTGAGAGTTTCTGCTCTTAAATTCAGCTCATATAGAAAACTCTTAAAAAAAAATGTTAAGACTAAAAATTGGCAAGGAGGTTATTTTTAAAAAAGTAATTCCTATAAAAATATGAAAAAAACACCTTTTTTAATAAAAACATATTAGCATTAATTACTGGAGTGATGACAAATATTGGCTAAATCCTTTAGGCTTATTGCCTAACATTAGGCACCTAAACCCATACATAAACACACATGAATACAGAAGTACATGCCAGAATACATTTTTGCAGTCATGTGGAACTTATCTCTGGACATCTATATTTTTCCTTTATCTTTTCTGAGATGGGACAAACAATTCTGAGCACACAATTCACTGACTTAGAACTTAACATATCTGCATGTTTTCCCTTAACTTACTACTACTGTTTTAAATAAATGCTATAATTAGCATTTTATATGCTACATGATTAGCATTGAATTGCTCTAATTCAGCTATTAATTCTATAGAAAGGTATATGGTTTTCCCAGGACACTGTGCCAGGGCTTTTAACAGTGGGTTTAATTTGAATCTACAACTACAGCTCACATGGTAAGATGCACAAAACTACCATATTGTGAAGGGGCAGGGAAGGGGGCGACTAAAAAATGTGCATATGCTGAGTATATGTTGGCTTGGGAGTTTGGGAATTTTGGCGAAGCGACAGCGGGTCCCTTATGAGATAACAAGTCAGAACGAGTTAGCCCAACGGCCCACTCAGTTCTGTAGTCTGTGCCTTCCGAGAGCCAAGAGTAGAGCTGTAGGGAGGCAGCATCAATATCAAAGAGTTTTCTTCAAGCACTAAGCACTGTTTGGACTGTGGCCTAATGGAGCTTTTTTGAATTTGCTTATTTAGGTTTGGACTCATTTGAACTATGGCATCCATAATATTCTGTGCAATAAGATTCCTTGTTAAACTACAAGTTACAAGACCTGCTTCCTTACGTTGACTTTGGCCCAGTCACCTGATGGTTTTATTTGATACCCTGTGGTTGTCATTTTGTAAGAAAAGATACAGAGCCACATATTCTCTATCTTCATGTTACTTGAAAACAGTCTCATGTTAGTTTGTATATTTCTTTCTATCTCTCTCTCAGCTGCTGAGAGGTGTTTGCAGATCAGGCCACATGTATCTTATTATGAAGTTAGCTTACCTGACCCATTTTTCGGATACCCATTGGCGTCTACAGTTGTATACATGATATAAGGACCAGGTTGATTAACACCAAAAGGCTACAAAGGGAAAAAGAAAAGTCAAAATATTATATTTATTTTTTGGATTTTAGGAACAGAGCTATACAAATAAACCAGTAAACCAAAGAGAAACTTTAATAATTTCCTTGGTATTTGGATATTCTGAAATCAAAATTATTTTTATAATGAGAGTAATCTGTTGGCTAAATAATGTTACTGCAGTTATCAGTTCTTTTCTAATATATTTTCTAATACACTAATACAAAGCTGTATAAAACAGAGTTGTTTTCAGGATGGGAAATAATAAAAAGAAAATAGTTAAAAACAAACAAGCAAACCAATCAGCATGCTCCTAGCTCCTCAATACTTTAAAATGTCAGTATTAGCTTGAGGAAGAAACATAGGCAAAATACACACACTATATTTTTCCTAACACTTAATTTGGAAGGTTATAACAAAGATTGTGAAGAGCACCAGGGCTCACTTGTTCTCCTAAAGAAAAAAAAAAAATCAATACAATCAGACACATTGCTAAGTCTTAAAAAGAAAAAAAAAGAAACTGTATTTAAGATATTAGGGGAAGTCAGTTAAATCAATCCAAAGGGACTTTAAAAGGAATTTCAGGATAATTTCAGGACTATACCACTATTATAGGTTTACCAATCAGAGGCAAACAAGGCTTTCTGCCTTGTCCTTCATGTGCTGAGTTCTCCTGCCTTCATCACCTTGCTCTTCTGCAGTGCTCTGACAGCGCCCGCTGTATGTAGGCAGTGGATCTGCCGGTTCAGTTTGGGCCGATAAAGGGAAATTTACTTTCTTTTTGTCAGGCATGAAATTAATTGTTACTCTGGAAGAAGGCAACACTACTCAGTCCCACGCAAACTTTGAAAAAAACCATCAAAATTGTGTTAGAATTATTTAGCCCTGTTTTACTTAATGAAAGCGACTGAATAAAGAACTCTGGTAAATGGCACTATCTATTTTAAATAATTTCTTTGGAGGGAGTAATTGCATAGTAGGTGGGTGAGGGAAATAGTTCAAGTAACTGCGGAGGAACTCCACGATTTCAGACGTGCTAAATCTACGCAGCCATCAGAACGGAGCTTCTTTCTCATCCTTTGCTGCCGCAGCCTCTTGCTGCTGGCTGCAGTGTGTTCTGTGCTGCCCAGCAGCAGCTCTGCAGCAGCTCCTGGTCTGGCCTGGCCCTTGCGCCTGCCCACAGCGGGATGCGGCAGCGGGTGCAGCCTGCGGCGTACAGGGGCCTTGCTGCTGTCTGCTGCATCCTGCCCCTGGAACGCCAAGGGAAAGATGGTGCTGCAGCAGGCGCCTGCTGAGCTCCTCTTCGAGCAGAAAACTAGAAACATCCTTGGGTTTGAAACGTGCAGAACGTGGCCATGTGTGATGTGTGTGACATGTTCCTCCAGGCAGGAGCCCTCTCAGTTATAGGGATGGCTCTCCGTGTAATGAGGCCCCAGCCTGTTTTTGAAGCTAAATTGTAATGTGCAGTTATAACTAGACTTACTGTGATTTTCCGAGGGCAGTCATTAGAACAGAGGCCACTGAGAACTGTGGAAAAACAAAAACTTAGTTTGCATTTTTTATACTAACAAGCCATTTCACAAGTAGGACCTTGGAAATTGATTCGAGATTATTAAGCGTCATGTAGCCATTAACACACATACAAAAGTTACCACTATACCCCTTATGTTGAGGCATGAAAGAACTCCTGCTCTCTTTGAAGTAATCTGCTTTGGTCAATCAGCTACTCAGGTTTTAGCAGACCTATTTGGAACTAGCTTCAAAAGGGGAGATTTGCCACTTAAAGAAATTCCAAATTAAAACATATGTTAGAAATAGTGCACCTTACACTTTATTCATTATCCTGCAAGTCTATCCATTAATAAAAACTTGGTAGAGATTTAGCTTTACTGTTTTAATTGGTGAAAAGGTTAGGAAGGTCTTTTTCTTATATACAAGTTTTAGCCTTGGAACCTGAAAGCAATTTTAAAAGTTGTAACAAACTGTGGAAAAAACCAAAGCATTGTTTATTCTATAAAATCTATTAGCAGATGTGTATAATGGTGCTTAACACATCCTGCCTATGACAGCTGTTTAATTGCACATTTTAAAATGTGGCTTGGAAAAAACAGTTAAATTACAGAAATCTGTTAAATGCTTATTTATAATCAGCTAAATGAGGGACAGTGAAAACCATTTATTCCATAACCCAGGACATTCTGTTGCAGTAAACAGTAAAATACAGACATCAGTACTAAAATGCCTGAAGAGGAAACAGGAACGTGTGGTCAAGGCCCTTTCTACAAGGTGCAGACACGCGGTGCCCGGCCAGGCAGCTCCATCACCCCCGGCCCTTCCGCTGCGGTACCAGCCCGCGGGCAGCGGCCTCGGGAGCCGGCGCTGCCCTGGAGCGCGGAGCCTAGAATAACTAGTATTGGTAACTAGATAGTTGGTAACTAGAATTTAGTTACCAACTATGTCTTACATATTAGACAGAGGTCTGCACGCCAGTGGACTTGGAGCAATCCTGTTTTGATGCAAAACTGCACACCACAATTTTAATACTGGAACAAATATTCTGATCAAGTACATCTGGCATTAGTTATAATGAACAAAACTGCTCTCATTGTCCATATGCCAAATAATTGGCAATGCATTTAATGACACACCAACTGGCAGAAAGCATGTCTCGCTGGAAATGATATCCCCCTTATTACAGTAAAAAAAATAAAAGTTTTAGGCCACTCATTAATTGCCATTTTCTGGGGTTTCTATATATGCAAAAATACTCAAATCTTGCAAGGGTGCCAAAAATGTTTTCTCTGATTTTCAAGTTACATGTACACTGAACAAATGAAAAGCTGTGTTGCAAATTGCCCCTTTCCCAACCAAAATATCACACAACAATCTAACATAGTAGTGTTTTTTTCTTTTTTTTCTTTTTTTTTTTTCCTTTCTTCTCTGCAAGGTTTTCTGGACCCTCATGTGAGCTACACTACTCAAATACAGAATTCTTTAAAAAGAGGCTTCCATCAACGTGACAGACCAGTGTAGTCGATCAGTGTAGGGAAGGAATAAAGCCCTGACTAAGGAGAAAGTGATAAATACATCAGCTCCCATAGCAGCTCCAATCCTGTTCATCTTAAATGTGCAAAATATCAGCATAAAATGGATTATGAGCATACAACTAACATGAAAGCAAATGCAACTGTCCAAGGTACAAAAGCAGTTCATTTTTGCCTCATGAGCTCATTTAAGCATTTCATGTTTTATTATTTCTCAAAATTCAAGAAAGACAGACAGGTAAAGAGCTCAAGTTCAGCACCTTTGCAGTCTGCCAGAACAGGGTGGGTCAAGTTCAAGACCTAATTACCTCCATCCCAAATGTCATAATCTAACTCAAGCCTTATAAACCAAGGCAGTAATTAATCGGCATCCCTGTGCCATATTAATTGCCATTAGGAGCTTCTGTAGTAAGAGGTGTTCTGTGCCATGCAGCGTATTAGGTTGAAAACAACAAATTGACTCACACAGAAACAAACTGGCTCTTGGAACATATCATGGAGAATAAGCAAAATCCACCACACAAAGGGCACTGGAATGGAGCCAGCCTGTTTTGCACTAGATAACATTCCAAATGAGTAAGAAAACTACAGTGAAGTGAGCTTGAGATGACAGAAGTGTGAGGAACGGGCACAAGTCTGTCTGAAAAGAAAATACTGCAACTACTCACAGGGCAGATGAAAATAAGGCATTTGGCTGCTGTGTCTTGCCTCTGTTTCTGAAAATAGGTAAGATTACAGGGCCGCCATTGGGGCCAAAAAGACCCATTTTCATTCAAGTCAATATTCCTGACATTTCTTCTGGTTCCTTTTGGTGCAATTACAGTGGGGGTGTGTGTGTGCATGTAAGCATGATTAACTTTTTTTTTCTGCAAATAGCAATTAATGAGCTAATCTTCCTCCAATCCCTAATATTTTCAGATGTGAAAAATCAAAATTGAAAAAGTTGAAAGACCAGTACATACAGATATAATGGCATTTTTATATTGACAACATTTTCTTCATTTATCTCCTCACATAATATGCTGTGCAGAACATTCACAGAACTGTACTAGGGGCTGAAGGCAATCCATCCAGTACAACGCTTTCTCTTAATTACTACAAACACTGCATCATTTCTAAATTCCTAACACAGTTAACTCTGCAGCTTCTCCAGGAAATTTACGCTAATGCTACGTAATCCATCATTTAAGAAGGCATTCCTACTATTCACTGTGTAAAATTTAACTCTAACTTTCTCTCCTGTCCTATGTAACACACTTGCCCCAGCTCTGCAGGAAATGACTTTGTCCTGAGGACTTGGAGCTTCTGTACATTTCTCTTTTAGGCTGAATGAGTCCGTTACAGCTCTCCTTATAGCTCATATTTTTAGACACTCGATAGTTCTCATTTTCCCTGCACAAGCCAGCTGAGAGATGAGTTTTTGAGACCTAATATCTGCCTTTGGAGTTTTGCTAGGATGCTGATGGGGAGAAGGAAAGCTCCAGCATGAAAGCAAAGATTTAAATTGCCTCTAGTTAGCAGGGAAAGACAACATGCCTTCCTGTAAAATCAAAACCACACAGAGAAAACAAACACTTATTTAAAAAGACATGGTGGTCAAAACTGACATTACAAACAACCAGAATATTGAAAATAGTTGACAGAAATACTGTGAATTTAAGTGCACTAAAATAAAACTCCAAAGAAAACCTTCGAAAGCAAAAATGACTTTGAAAACAAAGAAGATGCTGTATAATGTTGCAGATTTCTGCAATCTATAAGGTCTCTACGATGTTTTCTCTTTGCTAGCATTATCACACACAGGGCATTATTCTCATACACAGAGCATCAGATATTCACACTCCTCGCAAGGTCTTATTTTGATTTGATTTTATGGTGATCACTTACCAATAACTTTAACAAAATAGGCATCTGCTTCAAAGTTGTTTTTTAATGTATGGATAGCAAAATCCTTACTGACGTTGCCTTTGCTTAGTACAATGATATCCAAGATCCCCTGAGGGTGAAGAGGGGGAAAAAAAAAAAAAAAAAGTTGAAATTAAAGTACAGAGACCCAGGTGGGCTGCAGCAGCAAGAGCTCAACTCACATCTTCGTATATGTCAAAGAAGGTGGCCACCACCGCGTCCTTGATTTGATTGAGATCCGAGAGCTCCCAGTAAACTTTGAACATGCGACGAACGCTCTTGCAGCTCACGTTATTGCATGGGACATTCTCAAGTAAAAATGCTTGCTGGTTGCTGGAAAACAAATCCGTACAACAACAGATACCATTATTTCCTTTAAGAACTCTAAGTAGCAGGCATTATAAAAATGCTGTAAATAAATAATTTGAGCCTACTGAAGCTAAGTATCATATAAAAAAGGCTAGCAGCCACTAGACACTTTAAATTCATGAGCACTTGCATTAATTTCACAGGCAGAATTACAGCCAGTATATAACACTTGATTTAAAGCAATGAGTACACTAAATAAATGGGTCCAAATCAGCAGGAATTGTTTCCTTAATCATCTACTCAAAAGACCCAACATATTCTTACTTTATTCTTAGACAAGTACATTTATCTGCCATTTTCTTAATCCCTCCTCGGTCCTTCATCTTAAATGCTGCTTAAAAAGTGACAGTGCATTTTCATTATTTTATGACAGGCTTTCCCCATATCTTCTCCATTAATAAATTATCTTAAACGTGATTTTCCCCTTGCATAAATTCAAGGGTAACCCCAATCTCTGTCAGTGTATCAGTTTTTCCATTGTCAAAGCAAAAAAAATATCTACCACTACAGTAAAAATAAGACAAAACGAACCAAATTAGATGCTTGCTGACATACAAGGAACAGAGTCAGGGCGAAAAACTCTAATCCTGGAACAAGGAAGCAAGTGAGAACCGTAGCTTAAGGACCTTTCATGCCTGGGGATGGAGCAAATCCCAGCACATCCACCCCACACCCTGCGGTACCCGCAGTGTTTCCCGCAAGTAAAGTGTATTTTTTATGCCTGTGTTTCTATGGTATATCTCAGAATTTGCTGCTCTAAGAATTATATCCCACGCTATTCATGTTTCTGCTGCCTCCATCTGAGGCAGTTGGAGAAGGGCAAGACACTTCCCTGAGAAGCTCCCCGCTGTGCCAGGCTGGGGACTGGTTTTGCCTGGTTTCAGTAGGAGTCTGCTCTCTCCAACACATGGTGACAGTTAAAAGGCAGGATGTGACATTTCCTTCACAACTTATAACTGCATTTCTTGAGCTTCTGAGCGAGGTATACAAATGAGGTCCTTACTTTTTTCCTATGCTCTGTATTTGATCAAAAGTTTTATCCCAACTCACTTTCTACTGTTTTGCTGTAAGAAGCAGCAATGTATTAAGGTCCAGCCAAAAGCAAATTAAATTATCTACAATATTTGAGATATTTATCAAAAATGGAAACTGCATAACCATAACTCAAAATTACTAAGTGCTCTCACTCATTTTATGTATTTCACGCATTATACTGGCACCATTTAACAACTGCAAGGTAAGGTGACAATTTGGGCTAAACACCTTGTTTCAGTTTCTCTGAAACTGAATCACTTGCCTGTCTTTTAAACTTGCAGGAAATTTTAGATAGGCGCTTTCTTTAAAATCATATTTTCTTAATTGCCAGAAAAGATTATATGCTAATTATTTAAAAGGCATTTGATTTTCAGGTCCACATTATACTATACATATAACTTATAATTCAAGTCTAAACTGTAAACTCTGTGGATGGTTAGACATGAGAAGTTTATTACAGTAATTTTATAATTCTTGATAGCATTCATTTGATGACTTTAAAAGGACCTCAAATTGGACAAACAATAACATAGCACCAACTGAAACAGCAGAAAATAGGAAGATATTAATAAAATGGCAAATGCCAGTATTTTTCACCCTTCGGCATCAACACCCTGTGGCATCTGCTGTGCCAGGGAGCAGAGCTGTGCAGAACCCTACAGAGCAGGGCCTGGAGGGCTGCCAGCGCGTCCGGCTGTTGGGAAACCCACGGCACCAGGAAGCTTCATTTCATGCTAACACCCCTGCCCCCCATCGAGCCCTTTAAACAGAAGGGCAAACTTGCCTGCAGAATTAACAGCTCCCAGCTCGTGCTATAAATGGTAACCATACCTACACACAGGCTACCTTCACCTCTGTGAGAAGCCATATCAAGTTTACCATCTGTTTAAGAGTCAGAGTTATTACAGGAAGAATATTAGGAATTTGCAGAGTATCAAACACAAAAATAATGCATTCCTAAAGTGAACAAAAACTACTATTGGTGAGAAGTATGAGCTAGGAAAGGTCTGAGCTTGCAATATCAAGCTCTTTTTAGAGAGGAGTTTTTAAGTGGAACTTGCAGAGAGCCTCACTTGGCTGCAAGCACAGGGATTTGCTCCCCGGCTCCTACGCTAGCTGTGTTAGCTTTCTAATTAGAAGCTGAGCCTTGATTCTTGTCTATTCCAGAAGAAATTCCTTGCCTTTTATTTTACTGATGGCTTCAAATTATTTTCCGTTCTACAGCAGCACTCAACCCCATGCTTTTATTTCCTCTAAAAGCATCTTTAGAAAGCACGGTTTGGAGCAGCAGGATCCGAGGAGATCTGTGGCTTCCATGGAAATGCTGTAGGCTGAGAGCGGCACAGGGGTTTTCCCCACCCTCATATCCCCGTTCTGAGAAGGGTCAGGACCAGAAGTATGGTCAGGAACAAGGAAGTTACAGGCTTGTTTTCATTTGAGTCTTAATTTCTCCATGCTCCTGGCCTAATCTTGCCAGCTCATTCAAAATTTGGAAAGCTGTATCCTGATGTTAGCATCTGAATTTGGCCATTCGCTAATTTGTTAGCATTAGTCAACTAACACTGCTGAAGTATCAGTTGTTTCTGCCTCAAAGTATATGCACATAAGATACAAGGTACTTGTAGCCTTCAAGCTATATCTGTATATGATCAGCCCTAGTGTTTTAAAATGCCACCTAGTCTTTCAGGTGAGCTATGCTCAAATAAAAAATAACTGGGGAAAAAAATAGAAGAAGAATAAGCTTGTAGTAACATACTAGCAAACCTATATCCAGTTCACCCAAACGTCTCATGAAGACAGGCTGCATTACACTGCTAACATGTTAAATCCAAGTTCTCCTGTTACACTAATGTGTGGCAGTTGATATAAATTGGTTTGTCTGGGACACGGAGCAGGGGCCGAGCGCGGCCAGCGCACGAGGCCGGAGAGCAGCAGCTGCCCCACGGCTCGAGCCGAGGCCCTGGCTCCGCCGGGAGCTGTGGGGAGCGTCTGGCCCCGCGGCCTCCGCTCCTCAGCCAGGCCCTGCTGCTACAGGCAAAGCTCAAAGCCAAAGAAAGACTCGAGATATTTCTATCTGAGTCTCTTTTTAACATATTGCCTTGTGCTTGGAATTAAATATTTACTGCTTAATTTCATACATCTCATATCTGTCAGTTTCTGGTTGTTTAATTTACACTGACTGCTAGGACAGCTAAGTGACTAATATCTTGCTGCAAACATTCACTGCCATTGAACTGGCCTCTACATTTTAGATTTGCTAAATCAGAGGCCGCTTCTTGGCCCTAAATTTTCTAGAAGCCCTTTAGCAAGGCTGCCTTTGACAAATCACAACCACCAATGGCTTCAGGAAGAAATATGTCTGCCAAAGAAAAATAATTTCAAGTGGAGCCATGCAAAGGATTAAAACATATATATCTTAAAACTAAGTGTGAATACTATGAAAACTGATATTTTCTCCAAGTTTTTCATTCTAATGTTTAAATCTTGTTGAGCTGCCACTTCTGCTCTTTACTGTCACTTACCACCAGTGTCAGAAAGGGGCTGTATTTCAATGTACACTGTTACGGCATTTGACCAGTCTAAGGACTCTTTTTTTTTTTTTTTTTTTAAATAAAAAAATCTCACTGAAAACAGACTTCCTTAGATGATGTTTGCAATACAAGTTGGTAATTGCTAGCATCTAATTTCAACATCTAAAACAAGTGTTTAAGCAAGATCTATTTTAAGTAGCAAAAATATGTGCATTACAGATTCATCTGCAGTCCTTATGCTTTCCATGTTACTACTCTTTTGAAAACTAAAATGTGGAAAAATGAGTACATTTAAATAAGATAGCAAGCAGAGATGAACCAATAAATGACAACTGATAAAGTTCCTTTAAGTATTATCATTCACGACACTTAAAAATTTCTAATTCGGTCATAAGTAGAGGGAAGAAAAGTTCTTATACTTAGGCAGCCTGAAGAAAAGCCTGTGGTCTGGCATTCTAATATGCAGGTTGTGACTTAAGTAGGAAGTTAAAAGAATTCATAATAGGTAGGAATTGCCTGAGAATTTAATGGCTTCACTTGTTAGTATTTATAGCCTGGATTCAAACCCCCCAGCACACTTCAAGCCCCCGTAAGCCTCCTCTCGTGGTTGTTGTTAATAAGGAATTTATCCATGCTCTCCATATATTTCACGCTTTTATTCAAAATTAACAGGATATGGCAGGAGATTAAACAGACTGGCATTAATGCAGTTATAAGAATGTATTATATAAGAATATAATTCATCATTTTCTTAACTTATTCACCTGAAAGGACACAAGACCAAAGTAATTCTTAAAATAATCTAATTTCAGAGTCTTGCAGGGAGTTTTAAAAACTCAATCTGTGAATGTTTCCAACATTATTGTAAAAGCATATAATTGATTTTAATTGTATTCCTCCATTATCACAGATCAGTATACTTCCAGATGAATAAAATGCTTTCTCTGCCTCCTTTAAGTTAGAGATAGCAATTAGAAGCTTGACTTCCTAGGCTACAGCACAGATTGAGGTCAAAAGTGCATAAAAATGCTTTTATCATTTAATCACAGTAATCAATCACTGAAATTAGATCTGTAGATGTAGTATGAAAAGCTTTAGAGAAGGAAAAATAAATAGCTTGATCCAGAAGTGTTTAAAATCAATTAAATGAGGTTTTCATTTTTATTTGCTCTAATCCAAGAAGAGCTTTTAATTTAATTTCCACACTGTTTTAATTCTGTGGACTCTATGACCCAGTTACAGATTTTGAAGAGAAGTATTTGCTTAAGTGTCTCAGAAACAATGATTTAATATTATTGTTAAAGTGACAATAAAAGCAGATACTAAAAATGCAAGTTTCATCTCCACCCAAAAGTAGTAGGAGTCTCTTGCTATTACTTTTCTACAAATAATATTAGAAAAATACAGTGTTAACAAGCAAAGTATTTCCCAACTCCTAGCTTAGATCCTCTTTCTTTTCTCCTCTAGACTTTGGCTCTCTGAATTCCCCTTTTGCAGCTGGTCCAGTCGTGTGCTAGAGCTTTCTGTCCTTATGTCTGGCTATGTCTAACTGTGAAATCAAGTTTCCAAGCTAAGTTTAAGAGACATCCAATTGAATAAACAATTTCAGGAGTAAGGCGGATTAAAGCACGTGTATTCATTGCAATGAGAGATGACTTCCTAGGCTTTAAAGAGGTTTTCTAACCATATAAAACTTGTAGATATTACAATATTATCGTTATACCAATCAAAGAAGGGAGGCACCTAATGATTTTAAGGATAATGCAACTTAAAAAAAAAAAACAAAAAACAAAAAAACACACAAAAAACTACTTCTGAAGTCTTCACACCCTTGTAAAGTCCTTCTAAAGTGCCCTACAGTGCCAGGGTGCAGACACAGCAGGTAGCACAGAAGATACCATATAGAGCCTAAGTACTAACAAAGAGAACAACTTCGTAATTTCAGTGCTGTAATATCCCAGCAGAAAAGGAAAGACCTTG
>JAUBOD010000974.1:617624-629343 GCA_032353885.1 Nothura maculosa | reverse complement strand
AGCACAGATAATCTTATGTCTCTTCAGATGTTGGGAACCTTGAGCTGCACAGCATCAAACTGACCTCTAGCCTGGCCACGGCCTGGCGTGCAGATCCTGCCTGTTGTTTGGAGCTATAAAGGACGTTCTTAGAAGTAAGACAACTCTATTCATCATTTTTACTGCCAAGCACAAGTTGACATGAGAACATGCAGCTTCAGTTCAAGAAAAAGACAAGGTGACCATGCTGGAGCTGCCTGCCCGGCTTCTCCTTTGTGAGCAGCAGGCTAAGTTCATTCGTGGCTGAGCAGTACGTGCAGCCTGGCACAGGCCTGTGCCTCAGCCAGACACCCGCTACGTGATGTATAACACCCCTTGCTGGGTAACAGCACAGATGCCCACTCCTACCTAACACCAGGCTGGGGCAAGACAATGGGTAGGGAAGACGAACTGAAGAAAAGGAGCAGGAACATTAAGAAAGAAGAATAAGTCTAAGAAATGTTCATTTTCCTTCTAGGTTGTTAAGCACCGTGACATCTATTCCAGTGACAGCACGTGTAATTCCTGCCTGCAACCTAGATACCAGGTTTTGAGTAGTTCAGCGATTGCAGAGATGTTGTGAGATTATGACAGCAAATGTTAATATGCTAAATTTGGAAGAACTGTTTTCAGACATAATCACCACAGGCTTTGTTGTTTTGCACAGGGTGCTCCCTGAAAGAACCTCTTGCTCTGTTTCTTGCAAAACTACAAACTCCTTGCCACTGACACAAGCATCTCCTTTTAATATATGTTAGAAGTCACAAAGACAAAAAAGGCCAAATTGATTTCTGGAAATGTCCATGAGCACAGACTAATTTTACTGACTCAGCTACAGTAAATCAGGAACAATTCTGAACTGGGTGGAATACCAGGTGACTCCCAGCTGCTGTGAACTGGGCATCCTTTCTGTGAAAGGACGCGAAGAACAAACAGGCTGAGTTGTGTTCTGAGCTCTTAAGCAAATATGACACAAGATACTCATTTACAAAACTCAAAGATTTCATCCCTACCTTCCAGATGTGTTCCTTAGTATAGCAAGAGCATCTGGGTAGCCATCCATGTTGTAATCTCCAATGTGAAGTGTAATTGGAAATGAAACTGCTGCTGAAGAGCTGTCCTTTTCATATGGTACAAAGCCCCAAAGCGTGTCTTTATTTCTGAAGTCTTGCAAGATTGGAACCCACTGTAAACAAAAACAAAAAAAACAAGCAGGTAAGGAAATTAATTTATCAAAAATCATCTTTAAAACAGCAAACTATTGTATCCTGCATCAGAGTTCTCAAAAACCATTTACAAACTTCCACAGAGGACATAACATTAAAAAATAAAACTTCTTTCTTAACTATGTCACTAAATGAAAATTTCCATTTGAAATCCTTCCTATGCAGTAAGTTATTCCAGAGGAGAATGAATAAACAGGATTGAAATAATAAGGCACTTGTGTTCTAGAGCATGCCTCGTATACGGCGATTATGGAATAGCTTCACTGAAATTCACATTTGCCTGGAGTCTAGATTATTTTTTAAGTGTAGGTGAGCCCAAACCACCAGGCCTTGAGCTCCTAAGTCCCTCTGCTTTCCTTGCAGTTTCAAGCCACAGGCAGCATTAAGGGCCTAGAAGAGCAGCTGGGATGCACCTGCACTAAACCTGTGTCTAACAGCAGAGCGGGGAGGCCGGGCAGTCAGGAGGCTAGAGGACACGAGTGTCGTGCAGAAGGCACCTAGAGAGGCAAAAATGGGCAGATAGAAATGACACAGGATCCAGCAAGAACAAATGAGGGTAAACTGCGGCAGTGGTACAGCCTGGAGACTGTACCACATACACTGTACCAACTACAAGGAGAAGATGAGGGATACACAGAGAGAACTTACTTGGGGAGACACAATAGCAGCCTTCTAATGCGCTAAGGAAGTAACTGAAAAGATGGAGAGAAGGCCTCTGCTAAGATGCATGAGATACATGGCAGCAGAACAAAGGACGGGGGTCACATTAAACCAAGGAAGGTTGCAACTGGATATAATGGGGCAAAAAAATGCTCTGAGGGTAATATCAAGAGAAAGACCCAGAGAGACTGCAGTGTATCTGTTCCTGAAGGTTTTAAAAATCATTTAACAACAACAAAACCCTAAAGATGATCTGAATCACTGTTGACATTACCAAAAGGTCCCTTAAAGGGCTTTCTGAAGTCCTTTTCTACTTAAATGATTCTATGATTTATGGATATTTAGAAGTTCAAGAGCTTTGACTCTTCAAATCCCCACCCAGCAGCATTAGGCACTGAACTGCTGGATAAGGAATGAATATTCCAGTGTCAATTTGAAAGTATCAGGGAAATGCCGAGTGCAGTTTCTCTAGGACAAGAAATAAAATATATCCACGCTTATGTTCCACAAAGTGCTGTAGAGGTGATAAACAGAAATTTATCTTAATTAAAATCAAATTAATTTCGCAAGTTGGTATGAAGCTGAAGTACTAGGGTTAACACTTCAATGTTTCAGAAAAAATCTGTGGCATTTTTAAAGCCAGAAGTAATTTTATGTATCAACCAGCAGACAATGCCTTCAAAAGGACTGAAGGGTGCCATCCTAAAGGATCCCTATCATCAACTTCAACAGCACTTGACATCATCTTAAATGTCTCTCATCCAAGACTTATTTCAGTTGTTTAAAAAATGAGAATAAGATCCTTGCACAAAGCAAGTAACAGTTCCTGATTATAAATTACACTGCATTTCACTTGCAACCCAGCAAAGCCTCTTCCCTATAATACAGGTTACTCTTTAGATCGCTCTTGCAGTTCAAAAGGGCTAAGAAGCTCACTATCAAAGACAGAGTGGTTTATTGCAGGAGAGCTTGACAGCATCATTTCTTGATATGGAGAGACCCTCATTTAACACAATCCAGTAATCAGCAAAATTCCTGCCATGGGGTGATTTTGTGTGACACTTAGACTAGTCCCTTGAGATTACATGCACCTTCATACCTGTTAGAGCAACCTGCAAAATTACTGGAAATGTGCACTAAGGTCAACTCTGGACATCACAGACAGCTTCAAAGTCTGCAGCAGCTCTGCCAGGCACCATAGAGCCCACATCTCTGCTTCTGTCAATTAAAACATTTAAGCCACTAAGATGATCAACACTAATGATGATTATTCAGTGCCTGAAAACCCAAAGTTGAAATTAAACATACTTCATTCTGTTATTTCTCAACATCCTTCTGTCTATTGTCAGCTGCCAAAGAGTTGTAAAAAAAATCTAAGGAAAAAAAAAGGAAAGCAGAAAAAGGCTCTCGACCTGACAGAATTTTTTCAAAGACACAGATTTCGTACCACTCATTTGTCAGTCAGAAGACAGAAAAACACTATTATTGCAAAATAGTGTAATTTTCAAAAACACTGACTGGAATCAGAACCATGAAGTATAATAGAGCTTTTAGTTTACATAGTATCATCTGCACAAAGAGTCATTGCAATAATATCCAATTATATCCATGAAATGTTTCCTAAATGTTCCCATATAGCATAACATAATTTTAAAGAAACTAAATTTAAAATGATTTTTTTTTGCATTCTGTTCTGACTCTACACAAAGAATATTCCATAAAAATATCTTACAGCCAAGAGGGCTGTAGTGAAACACTGGCATATAACAGGTAAGCAAAACCAAAACTTGGCCTCTTGCTACTGATCATCACCCTTGTGCACTCTACAAACTAAAATTTATATAACTTACTGAACCACCTGTGGGTTCATGCATGGGTTCATTACATATGGGTGTATACAGTAACAGTTACAGAACATTTCAAAGCAACAGTTTTGTCTTACCTGTGACCAGAATAGATTCTGACATCATATGTAATTTACCTGACAGTTTTTATTCACAAAGCAATCCATGTTTTCAGTGAAACTTATTCTGTCTATTATAAATACCAGCATTATGCAACATAGGGCATGTAAGATCATGTGCCTCAGAGATATGTATTTCAGTTCAGAAGGTAAAAACAAGAATATATTTGCCGATACTACAAATTTGCTATTTCTTATGTATTTGATAATCTAGACAGTTACTTGAAGCTTCATGTTGTTACTATTTTAGTAGGAAAAAGGGCTCTTTTTTTACTGTAAGATACAATTCAGTGGATATAATGAGGACACACAGAGCTATTTGGGGGTCCTCTGATCATATGATTTCTGTTACCTAATTTAGATGAAAAAAAAAAAAAACAGACTGTGAAGTGGAAAGAGCATAACTACGAACATTTAAATGAACACAGAGCCCAGAGAAATCCAAGAAAACTCCTTTGTTGAACCAGAATCGTGACCTGGTGCATTTCAGGAGCCTGTGGAGCCAGGTAGCGTGTGGAGCCCGGTCTGGCTGCTGCCCCACGGAGGCAGGAGCCGCACACGGTGGCCGCTCTCGCCCAGCACCTTTCCTGGCAACGCCAGGTGCCCGGTCCTTCCAACACGGGCACTAGCACATCCCGACGGTGCCGACTGTCGAAAGCGGCTCAAAGAACCGGCCCCAGCACCAGAGGCTGCGTGACCCTCTGCCGCACATGCGCCCTAGGGCTGAGCTGCATGTGCAGAAGAAATGCAGGAGCTTCAGGACGTGGAAAGTGCTCAGGACATACAGAGGTCACCTGAATTCCACATGTGGCTGTAGTAGCTCTTTTATGAGCAGCTACTCTCATAAAAATAAGTTAAGTAGATTCCATTACAGCATAGGACAGATGATCAAAGCCCAAAGAGAGGGCCTCAATACTGCTTTAACATAGAAGAGGGTAACTAAGGGAAGAATTTTTTTCTTTTTTTTTTTTTTGATGCCAGAATATGGCTAACAACCACACATCTGAGAAAGCCTGGCAACCCAGGGATGATGAAAGGATCCTGTACAATATGGGATTTATTAAAAGCAGCAAAAAATAATCCCCGTAACCCCTTTCTAAGATGTTAGAGAGGAATTAGGAAAACTGCAGTGACCACCTGCAGCAGCTCACCAGTGCTGCCAGTCACATCGCTGGCCTAGGGACCATGTCTGAGACCCACAGTTGTGGGATGAGCTGCCTGGATCTGCGCTCCAGCCCTCCCAGGCTGCAAGGTGGGCACAGCGGCACCCGCTCCTTTCGATGGCACAGACAGGCTAGGAGGGCCCTCGGGCACCCAAAGAAGCTCTCAAATGACAGGACTGAAACAATGCCATTCACTTCAGGAAGGAAATGAAAGAAAATCCATACGTAATACCAGGAATTAGCCACCTCTAAGAACATCAGAGCCCCCAAAGGTGCTACAGGAAGCCATACTGAGGACATCACAACCAGGCTGGTGGAGAACTTGGTTGAACATTCAGAATTGAGGTGCAAGCTGAACCAGCCAGCAGTTGAGCTTATTGTTACTGCAGGACACCTCAAATTTCTTTATACTCACCTAATACTAGCCAGGGGCAGAACAGCATGTGGGTTTCTATTTCAGGTCCAATGGCAAATCTGCTGTTGCTATGGAAACATTTGCTTTTAAAAAAACTTTTAGTAGGATTGTATCTCCTTAAACCTCATATGTTCTTCTCTGGCCTTTGGTCTCACCATCCAAAGGAAAAAAAACAGATGAGACTAATTTCTAATACTTATAAAAATTAGATCATTAATAAATTACAATCTATGCTGAAAGAAGCTAGCCCTTGAAATAATTCTCTTAGAACTGCTTGGCTTTCAAGTGTCTAGCCAGCTGTGCCAAAGATATCATAAAAAGTAAATTTACTGCAGACTGACAGACATGAACCCAAACCAGGTCCCACCAGAGCAACAAACCCAAAGTTTACCCCATGTAGCTGTAACTGACATCTCCCCATGTCCCTCCTTACCGCAGGTGCTCAGAACTACAAATGCAAGACACGCCTGCTCCCCATCGCGACGTGTTATGCCCAGGCAATACCACACAAACGTGTTAGCCGTTGCACATTTGATTTCACCACCAAAAACTGAAGGCAGATAATGAATATAGAACATCAACTCTTTTTTTCCTATATTGGGCTTCCGATCCCTCAGTTTCCTGCACACTGTGACTAAATCTCAAGCTGTTCCACACGAGGCACTGTCACCTTGCTGAAATATGGTGTCCCACAACTGCTCCTTAATTCTCCTTCAAAACCTTTAATGGATTACCTCAACATAGGATTGGTTGCAGCCTGTCTTCACGTGAAGTTGATCATCCCACATGAAGATTAACTTATTTAATCAAAGCTCAGAAGTCAGGTCACTGACTCAAAGTCAGGTAACTGGATTTCGCAGATGATGAAATTAAATGATATAGCAACATACCACTTCTAAATGAATACGGGCAGAGAGGAGCCCGAATCTCCTGAAAAGCAGGTTCCCTCTCTCTGAACGAAACGTACAGCATGCAGAAGTAATTGCAGACACATGAATGAAGCAATTGCTATTTTCCACGGTTTTGGAATGGAATAGGTAACTGTTTTACAAGAAATAACTTAATCTCTTCTAGATTAGTCTAACAGTACAAGAGAAAAATGTGCTATATATAATCTTTGAGAAAGGTAAAGCCAGAACAAATGAATGTGACTTGGTATTGCCATTTTTAATTAAAAAGTCATTCTAAAAATACGCAGAGAAAATTATTCTAAAGTTTCGAGGTGACTCAGTACTTCTATATATTTTCTCCTAGCATGATGAGAATCTTTTAGATTCTGCACTTTTAAAAATAAGATGCTAACATTGGCCTACTGATTTTTAATTCATCAAGTGTCATTATCTGGGAAATTATTGCAAAATTGAAATTACACAGTGAAACTGCAAAGCAGATGAACTAAATATAGCAATGAGAATATCAAAGAGCGCTATGTTAAAAATCTAACGCGTTAGTAATTCAATAGTTAACCTCTATCAACACATGACATATTGAAGGAGCAGAAAAACTGCCTACATAACATGTCACCTCCCAGCAGGTTAAAATAAAAGATTTGCTTTTGGCAACATACTGATATCATGCCATTGACCCACACCTTCCTAAAAATGTGTCATGAGCAACACATAGCGTAGCTTTAGCTTAATGCCAACCCTCGACTAGTCTTAAATAACGGCTTTGCATCGTACAGGGGTACATGAGGTTCATGTGTGGTTGATTTTCATGATGAACTTTCACTGAGAATTAATTTAAATAGAAAGTCTTGGATATCTTTCGTATACTACCAAGAGTAAGTAATTAAATTTAGTGCTTTATTAAATGGACAACTTGCAATGTAAGGCTTTGATGCTAAGTTCTTCTCCATTTACTCCAAAGTGAGATTAAGGGGCAAATTACAGTGAGCTAATGAACAAAACACACTCAACAAAAGTCAGTGATTCCTCCCTTTTACCACAAAGTAAGATATATATCATAAATTAAGCATCTATTTACTTTACACAAAATCCATAGCATATAGTCAAACCCAGCTGTAATACTGTATTTCCAGTACTAAACAAAAATATTTTTTAGCCTTTTAAATCTTTTTTAAACAGATCTTCACCATAAATATGAGCTGTAGACCCTTACAAGAACCAACTTACTGAAGAACGTACTGTTCCTTGAGTGTTTAATACTTTTACTCATAAATTCTAAAATATGGAGCACACTTTTAATGCTAAAATTTCTACTTTTAACTTCTTGCTAAGGGAATAATTAATAATGCACAAGAAAATTAGAAACATGATACATCTTGTAGATTTTTGTATGTGTAATACAGTGGGTGCAACCTTTTGTTATAAGCAATGGCTTTTCAGATCACATTTAGCTTTAGGTTAAAACTGCAGAATATGAGTTTATAAAAACATTTATTAAAACATCAAACAGCTTTTAGGTTAACTTGTTTTAAAGTGCGACTTCATAATAACGCAAAGCTCTAAGTACTGTAAATACTTAAATAGATTAGCATATGCCTTAAAACATATCACCATCTGCTAGTGTGCTTCATAAATTACAAGCATGTCTCTCAAAATAAGTGCAAGTTTCTTCAACAAAAGATCCTAAAGTAGTTTAATTGAAGTCTGAAGATAGATACTATGTCTTTGTATACATGTTTGGAAATATAACCTCCAGAACACATTTTTTTAAACCTTACATGCTTAGAAATGGTATTTAAGCCCAGAAACTTGATATCTGGAAAATACATTTAGTTAGTAAATAACAAAGGTTTACAGAAAATGGAGGGTGAGATGTGTGGGCCGGTCAACCTAGACATGTTTCTTTTCTTACTCAGCTCCCTAATTTAAGTCAAAAGAAGCTCATTTGTATTCACTAAATCTGTTTCTAGCTCTTGATCACAAACTTATTTTTGATCTAGTGGTAGGGCAGCTATGCTGCTTAGAATGCAACCTTCTGCATTGCAAGAAAAAGACTCATTAGAAGCATCCACAGTTTCGCAAGGAGAATTATCAATTATACAGATTCCAAAATAGTTACCTTTTCCATCAGAAATAATTTAGATAGAGCAAAACAAAATCTCTCTTGTAGTCTATCTTGTAGTCTTCTCTGTAGAGAAAGTTCATGTTTCATTGAAATCCTTAAAAAAAAAACCCATTTTCCTTTCTCATATTTTTTCTGATCCTATGTAAACATGATATCTGCCTTTACCATTCCAAACTCAAAATACCTGATCCATTCCCAGCTTAGATAAGTAGATGGCACTTTTTTGACATTTAGGATCTTCACAGACTGGTAATAGATGTTCACTTTGTCCATCCCCATCTGTCAAAGAGAAAAACAACTGTCAGCTGTATATATTCAAAATCAGAAATTCTGTTTTCCAAAGATCAGCTGTTTTAAAATGTGAAAAATTGAATGAAGACCTTCAAAACTCCTTCACCTTTGTAAGCTCTCCTCTAATTTGGGTCTTTTTTTTTTTTTTTTTTTTTTTTAAAATCATCTTTGTTAAAGCCATTTTGACACATAATATAGACAAAGTTTTAATGTGTGTGTAAGGAAGCTGGGAAACAGCAAGCAGAATGGAATGGGGGAACAATGAATATATTAGACAACCCCAAATGACTCCAGGTAATAAAGTCAGACTGTCACCTTTAGTTACTCCCTACAGCCCATCTGCTGCACGCAGCTGTTTGTTTCCTTTCTGCATCATTTGGGCAGAAATATTAAAACAGGTTACTAATTTTATTTTTTTGCTTACATGGACTAGCATAAGAAGTATATAGACTGCAAGCTGGTTCTAAACTTAAAACAGAGGAACTGTTTAATTTGCAAATTATAAACTATGGAAATATTGAAGACATTGCTAGAACAAAATTAAACTGCAGAAATGTAGGCGTCTTTTCAAATATAAAATTTAAATTAAGACATAATCTTCTAATCACTTTTCTTCAGAAATTTCAGCCTAAAGTCATTTTAGAAGGTTTTCAATAAATGATGAGAACAAAGAACCTTCAAATATTAACTCTTCTCCTGCTCTTGGTTAGTTATAAAGGAATAATGACAAGGTTGTTCTCATTTTAAATTAAGCTGTAGAGCAGAGGAGAATACAAACATTTGATTCTACTTAAATTGCCAACATTCATCTTGGTAAAGAGATAACTCAATTTGTTAGCCTTGGTAATTAATGTTCAGCAATGCTGCAGCGTATTGACACGAGCAAGCAAAGCAGCTTTGAAGACTAATAGGCCAGGAAATGGATGGACCCTTCACTGAATCAGATAAGGAGTCAGAACCTAACATAGATGTGCTGTTCTGGTTAAGTGCCATACCTCTGTAAAAGTAAGATTTGATTAAAACAATCAAAAAATGAGCAGAAGGTAAATACACATTAACATGCTTATTGTTGTCCTGCAACTAAAACCAATATGATATATACCTCTTATGAAAAACAGTTTCCCTATTTCTTTTGACCAGAATCTACAGGTCAGCTTTGGGTAATGTTTAGATGCATTTTCCCTTCAATTATGTGTAATATATGTATTAAGAATCTAATTGTTAAAAAAAACAGATTAGTAAAATGTAACTCTTGTGTTACAGTATACTTGTAAGACAAGAAGTTCCTATGTAAAAAAGGCAAGAAAAATCCTGAAGATGGAGTCTGTGGGGCTCTCCTCCAGCTCTCTCTCGGCACAATGCTATCTACAGATCTTGAAGGCCACACGCCAAACTCAGCAGGGCTCCTGAAAGCTCTTTCTCTCTTACAACTATCTTACCATGCACTTAGAATGCTACTTTGCTCTGACTTACTAGCTTTCCCCTCATCTTCATGCTTGGTTTAGTTTTCAATTTAAATAAATATCCTTTAACTTTTAGCTCTAACTTTAAATTTAAATTCCTCCACAAGGAAATAGGAAGGCAGAAATGAAAAAGGAGTATCATTACCACATTTGTTCCAGCTCAATTAGGCTTCCACAGGTGAAAACATGAATGTGAAGTACTGCTGGGCTCAATAATGAATATTAGGTTGGTGACAACCATGAGATGAATTCACCAAACCAGCTGAAATAAGTTATGCTAGTTTCAAATTATTAAGAAAATATACTTTGTGTAACATTGCTTTAATAATGTTCTTCAACCTATGCCTTGATAAAACCTGACACCCATACAAATACACACACACACAAATTTCTTTTTTAATAAATATGATCATTATAAAACTTATCACAAAAAGAACATCCTTTTCCTTTCAAGACACATATTAACAGTTTGTTAAAAGTGCATGTAGTTAGTATACGTTTTTGTGTAGTTCTGTGGCTCAGGCAATTTTGTTTTCCATCTGAATGTCCTCAAATGAAATGCCTTCATTTTGTCAAACAAACAGCACTGAAAACCCATACAAGCGTAAATTTGATTTGCAGTTTCATCCTAACACAAATAGTGACTTAGGGAGTCAGGCTTTGGAACTAGTCATAGCATCTATTTCTGGAGACCATCTGTTATCCTGACTCAGCTCTAGGGTCTACTAGTCTATCTTTCCATTATAGCATAAATATTACATGATCTCTGTTCAAATTGTTAGAAATCCCACTTAGCCTTATTTGTGATTAAACAGACTCTGGACTCAAGATGTTCTTTGCTAGCACTTCTCAATTTAGAGCAAGCTCCATGTACAAATAAAAGCTTGATTGTTAGGTATCATGTTCTTAACACATGATTCTGGCTTGAATGTTTCATTTAAAAATATATAATTAATAAAAATCAAATTTTATAGGTAGTAGAAAAGGAGGGGAGGAATAGAAAAGTATGGGAGAAATGAAAAAAGAACAGTTTCACATACTCATCAGTTGCAAATTTGTACTTATGTCAAAAATGTGTAAAGATAAAATTAGCAGTCCTAGATAACAAATCACATGAGAATGATTACCACTGCCTATTCACTGCATTTCAAACAAAACTCACAGGCACAAAGTCTTTCCAACATTTAACCCATGTCTGCACATTGCTACAAATCCAATCTGAAACAAGAGTGGGACTGAAGCCCTGGGAGTACAACTCCTATGGAAGCACTGTATGGAGAAAAAAAAAAAAAAAAAAAAAAGACTTGCAGATGAGGTTTTAATTTTCATTATGAATGTCACACTTGCAAAAGAGTTCAGATCTTTTCAATCTATTCTGAAAGTAACTTTGAAAGCAGAAAAAAAGAATAAAAAAAGAGTAAAGATTTTAAATTAGATTAACAACAACACACTATTAAACATGTTATTCACTTGAACTGCAGTACTAA
>JAUBOD010000974.1:586311-598898 GCA_032353885.1 Nothura maculosa | reverse complement strand
ACAGGCAAAATCTTTAACAAACTGCTGAAGAAAAATTTAACTACAACATTTAAATGCAGATCCAAATATATCCAACACAAGACAGCAGAACTATTTCTATCTGAAGTTCCGTGATGCCTTTACATGCCAAGCCCTTGCACGTCGATTTCACAGGGCGCCCCACTGTATCAAAGCGTACGGCTTGCTGAAGTCCAGACATTTGAAACACGACTATGAGATAGATTAATGCTACTGTAATAATACTATACTACTATATTGCTTAACAAGCGCCGGGTTTGTAACACTAAAAATTCACTGATACATTTTAAAATGTTACTGACTCTTTTCCAGCTTTACTTAGTGAATAGGTAAATGAGTTAAAGTCAAGAACATTTAAGCGAAAGAGCAAAATGATTAGAATATCTAACAATGAAGGAAAGGCTAAGGGTGCTGGCATTGTTCAACCTTGGGAAGGGCTTGGAAGGAGGCTCATCAATGTGTTTCAGTATCCGATGAGAAGGACAAGAGAAGATGAACTTAAACTCTTCTTGGTGGTGCCAGTGACAGGATGAGAGGCAAAGGGCACAAACTGATACACAATAATTTCCAATTAAATTTAAGAATCAGCTTTATCAATTGGAGCGACTGAGCACTGGAACAGGTTGCACAGAGAGGCTGTGGAATGTGCTTGAGATAATGCCCACTTAACACTTGAACTCTAGATTCTTGTTTTTTATTTACTTTATTCTCATTCACAAAGCACGCAGACTCCCTTCAGTAACAACTGCACACTTCTGCAATTTTTTATATGAATTATGAAGAGTTCCTAACTCAAAATTGCTTACTGAATTAAAAATTACATGCAGCTGCAATTTTTACATGATGATGTTCTATTTAAAAACAGCAGCAGCATTACTAACTGAAACAACCTAGTTTAAATCTCTCCAAGAAAGATTAGTATCATCTTTGTTCTGGTTAGTGGATTTTTGGATTTATAAAGCCCTTACACAGTTAGCCTTTCATGAAGTATTGTTAGGATTAAAAATATCTTTATGAACATATTCTCATATAATGAAATCATAACAATTCAACTTCATTTCACCCAGAGCAAGAGAAGTGTGCCAATTAAAAGCACTGTTTTGAGGGCTTAATTTCTTGGCAGGTTGAAAGTGGGTTAGTCTAGCAAAAAGATTCTAAGCCCAGAGAGGATTTTTTTTTCTTTTTTATGTCAAGCATACTTTAAATCTCCTAAGCTGTTTATAACGATACAGTTGCCAAAAATAGTCTAGCTAAAAATCACTGAATTGTCTGCACCTGTTACAGAACAGAAGAGAGCCTCAAAGCATCTCAGAATACTAGAAAATAGTCTTAAAAATAAAGTAAAAGATGTGTTTGTTGTTTTAATCTGGAGAAAAAACAAGAAAACCAAAACACCACCACCGCAACACAAGTGCATCCAGTTTAGGTACAACTACATCTTAATATTCATGAATAGCAGCATTGGCCATGAGCACATACTGCCTTTTTCCATAGGATCAAAACAAACAAAAAACCCAAAGTAAAATCAAGTATGCTATTAAGTCAACAGCATTTTAGTATGCACAGTGTTCTCCTGCTTTCTCATCAATACTTCCTTTCCAATTGATATAATTTTGATCCAGACCAGGACCAGTCCTCCGTGGGGTTCTGCTCTCCCTCAAGATTTGTAGCACGGATTAATATCAAGTCACAAGAAACCTCTCATTTTCACTAACTCTGCCTGAGCTATCCAGTAAATTACAGACTTCCACTTACAGTGCAAAGAAATAAAAAAGAAAACTACACTCCTCCCTTAGCTGGGGCAATGCTGTCTTACAGCTTCAGCAATGCTAAGCAGAAAGACAGATTAAAAACAAACAAACACAGGAAAAACATCTAGCCATATTTTTCAAAGCCTATCCAGGCTGCACAGAGACATAGGGCTGCTGGTGTGCATATAACAGCAATATCAGCTTTTGGTTCTGTTTGGCAAAATCATGATATTACTCTTTTTACATAATTACTTTTTTTTTTTAAATCTGCTGACTACTTCTATGAGTCACTTGCCAAACTGTGCACAGACTAACACAAATTACATGAGACTGTGAGAAAATTAAACAGACATTTGTTGGAAGAAGAACAATGAAACTCAAATTGCAATTTCATGCTTGGTTAAAGGCAGACTAAAACTGCTGCTGCTGAAAGAAGAGTCTACTTTTCCTCTGTGCTTACAATGGCCTGGCAATCTTGAAGCTGCATGGTGAGCTGCATCAGTTTAATAAGCCAAGTGAAAATGAGTTCTCTTCCCCAACACACTCCCCTGCCCCAGCTATGCACTTGTTGAGCAATTGCTATAGCTGATAAATGTGCAGAAAGCCCAGAGGATTGGTGGTGTTTTTTGCAACTGGGCAATTTTGGCAACTGGGCAGTCTTGTACTAACACCTATCAGTCATGAAATATCAGATATCATTGATATGTACACATAAAATATTATTTTTCAGCATTATATCCCTTGCTCACATATGGTCCAGATTTCACAATGACAGTAAAAGTCAATCTCTAATTCCTCACTTGAAAGCAGTAGATTATTTTAAAGAAAACAATTTTATAGAGATTTTTTTTTCAGTTTCCTTCTATAGGATGGATTACTTTCCCTAAAATTTTCCTTATCATGCTAGTCTATTAAAAATAAAGACCAGACTTCAGTCTGAGGAATTACATTTTTGCTGTTACACACAAATAAAAAACACAATCTTCATTTAGATTACGGTAGGAGCTTCTATAACATTGCTTTAATAGAGGAATTTCCATACCAGTGCTAACTAGAACATATTGGACATTCTGTGGATTTATATCCCTCAAAGAGATTTAAACACCATTCCCCAAAGAGTGCCCAGTATTTGATCAATTTCTGATTATTTACAGACAATGCACATCTACTCTCCCCATTTGAGTAAAACAAAATTCCAAAGGATTATGCAGTTAAGTGTTTAAGAATTGGTTATTACATGACATTGATTATGCTAAGCAATCATGTATTTAATTTTCCAGTTTGAATTTCTATTTGACAGTTTCATGCAGCAATTTGCCAGAACTAAAAATTAAGGTTTGCTTACACACTAGAAAAATCAATTTAATCTAACATTTAAAAGTAAATTAATTAAATAAACGTACAGACTCTTCTCTCTCTCAATTCCATGCTCCTACATAGAAAACAAGAAATGCCATACCAAAAATCTCATACCAGAATCATACCAAAAATCTTTCCAAAATTACCATATATGAATTAACATATATTGTAATGTAACATGTCTAGCAGAAGACACAGCACTACAGAATTTATTTACTGTATGAAGAAACAAAATTAGCATAATATTTACATATGCTTTTGTATACAAGTGATAAATACATTTATTATGATAACCAAGGCTAAATTGCATTGCTTGTTACATCAAGACTAGAATTTATCTATCATAAGAAAATGTCTCCTCCTTTTGTGTTTGTAAAACACCAACTTATAAAATTCCATTGTTGTAGGAATAAAATTGTACTGTTGTAAAAATCCTCTTGAATGAATCATCAATATTCAGAATCAAGATAAAGAAAACACTGCAGCTTCAGCTGCAAAACCCGAATACTACAGTAACATCATTAAAAACATGATATGCAGCTTTGAAGGTAAACGTGAAATTATTCAGAACAAGCATTAGTTTTGATTAAATTAACAGCACCAAGTAGACTTTAATAGTTTACTCAATAGCAATTATTTTTTAAAAAAGAACAATTCAAACTGTAGATATTGATTAAAGTTCAAAGTAGTAAAGTCACTTAATGAACATAATAAAGTAGAATCAATTTTTGAAAAAAATACGATATCAAAATTGGTTAAAATATAGAAGGCAATTATAAATAATGTATTACCTTATGTAGATAATTTGTCACAAGTATTGTTAGGAAGGTATTTAGTAGACTGGAGATAGTATAGACAAAAAAAAAAAAAAACCCAAGAAACAAAAAAAGCACACACCAAGAAAATCCTACATGAGCAGCATTAATATAGCAGATAAGTATAAAAGGTTTATGGCTTACCAGCAGTAAGGTCATTATTCAGATCAATAAATGCATGAGAGTGCGGTATATACATTTTGCTAGGAATGTCCAAAGCAGGATGCCATGAAAAGTTCCTATAAGACAGAAAGAAAAAGCAACACATCTCATCAAACTATATTTTCCTGAAAATTTTAAAACTATTTTAAATTACATATATTACTAAAGGAATTATTACAGCTGCAAACTAGTTTTACAAATGTAGTATTTACGGTCATAGTTCAGAGATGATTATAATGTTCTACAAATCTCAACAGCAAAAATAGAGAATACAGAAACCTTTTGCTATGTCTGTCAGAAAATTCACAACTCAAATCACAACCTATTATGATAGATTCCATTTTTATTAAAAAAAGAATAATTGTCTATTTACTAGGTAAAGCCTTAGTAAGTAATTATCAAATTTTCATAATTTAAAAACACTGTGAAATGCCGTTATGTGTTTAACCAAAAGCTATATAGGGTATTTTTATTTCCAATTTCAATATATGCATGGGACACACAAAAGTATTGTTTTCATAAACCAAAAATGTCTTATTACTAGAGCAGTAGTTCAAAAATGCCATGCAATGCTATTTACTGGTCATAACTACCAAAGCAGTAACACATCAAGTATGCCTGACATTTAGTTACTGGTAATCATGGGTTTAGTCACAAGTAAACACAAATGTACACTTCCCATGTTTGTCAGCTCAATAGGTAGATTAAAGGCATCTAGAATTTTAATGCCTTTATTACGCAATTATGTTAGAAATTCCTTTCTAATACAGTAGTTTCTGGGCATTATTTGATTGAAACACAACTATGTTTAATCAATTTCTTTGGAAAATAGCTGTATTTATTTACGAATATATGGGCAGAACGATGGTATTATTAATGTTGAAAAATGTTTAAAAGCTTAAAGAATGCTTTATCAGTAAGTTATCTGAAAGATGGCATGTTGAGCCTTGTGAGAGCTCTTCTTACTCTAATAGTTTTGAGAAAGCTCACTAGGTGCCAGCTGAACTAGTTTTCTAACAGTCCCCATTACTGCACTCAGTTAAAGGAACAGACTTGAAGAAAAAAATTCAACTATATAGGAAAAAAAATCTAGTTCAGAACAAAAAGTTTTGTTTTTTTCAAAACTCACTCCATCAAACTAATACTGAATGATTGAAAAAGACAAAATGAAAAAGTCTGAAATTATCATTTCTTAAGGGTCATGGAGATGCAAGCTAGGAAGCCAAGGCTCTGTTGTCATAGAAACATCGTAATCATCTGATTGACTTCTCCAGAACTAATGCACGTCTTCAAAACAACTGCAAGAAAGAGAGGCAGAAATGCAAAGACTTTGCGACAAACTCTCTTATAAGAATCCTAAGTATTGACTACATAAACCTGGTCACATCAACTTCTGGGTTTCTCCTGAAACACATGACAGTACAAGCTTCCAAATTAAATTGTTAATTGAACACAGAATCAGTAAATTATCAGTAAATTATTGAAATTCATGATAAAAATCCTCAGCTTACCCGCCTATGAATATCTGCGGTTTATTTGAATCGCTTGTGACCCCAAAGATGTCAGGAATTAAGTCACCATTGAAGCTGAAAATACAAACCAATTTCAATACAACCTTATAAATTACAGGAATCAAAAATGAACATACTTAACTCAATTGATGTTATCTCTACTCATCAACCTCCTCCTCTTAAAATACGATAAAAGACAGTAAAGAGTATTTCAGATTTTAATGTTAAACTATATTTAATCAAGATACTCTCAGTCATCGTTACAAACATTTTTTTCTAAAAAGATAGAATATACTTACTCCATTATTAGAGGTTCATCATAAAAAGTCTTATTTAACACTTTCTTACGGTTAAAATCTGAAAATAGAAAACATTCATTTGATTAAACTACCAATATTTTATGACATTTGCATACTTAGCTTAAATATAGATCTTATATTAATTTACAACTATTAATTTGAAGATTGCAAATCAACAACCATTGAGTATAAACAATTAAATGACTTCCTGCAGTGCTGTGCAAATTTAAGCTATTAATTCTGAACGGGAAAAAGTGAGTCACAGTTCAAACTCTGAAGCTTCTTCAATCTTCAATACCTAAGACTAAAATAAATCATTCCAAATTGATCTTAATGACAAATGTTTCCATGTATAGCTGCAGTCACACAGACATATTACAAGAGGCAGGAACTACTCAGGATGAAGAATATTTTTGTAATATTGTACATGAAACTTTTGTCACTATAAAAACATTTATAACCATCTACATTGTGTGCTCAAAATAAACCTTAGAGGTAGACAGCCTAAAAAGGAAACAAAAATTTTACACTGCAATCACATAATCTCCTCTTGCACTTCATTTGCACTTGTGGTGCCAATTCCTTGCCATATCATCCCAACTTCCTTCATCTCTTACACACAAGTTTGTCTTCTTTCCAGCTGCCACATTTGTATGTCAGCGCCTTCCTCTCAATTTCACTGGTTGCACTTTCATTATCCAATCAAACACCACATAACTTTGCATTGACATCAACACTACACACCAACATTTTCTGCATTTTTAAGCTTTTTCTCCATAAGTGTGAAAATACTCCATATATTAGTGCCTCTCATTCCTTTATTGAGAAGCAAGAGTGTAATTTTACCCAAATCCTTCATACGTTTTTTCAAATACCACAGCTATTGTATTTTTAAAACTTGATCCAATGTGTTTCCTAGGCCACTTGCTTCACATCTGAATACAAGTCAAGTAATGGTATCTAAGGCTATCTATCACTTGCCTTACCTATAACTATTTTATACCATTTTTTGGTATAATATAACTATATAATTTTACATATATACACACACACATGCACACACAGAAATAAAGGACCGTCCCAGTATAACTTTTTGAAAATTCCTTTTAATAAAGTATAGTAATTTTATTTTATAAACATTATCAAAAACTTACCTAAGGTTTGGTTGTGCCCCCAGAAAATAAACACTGAAAGTTCATCTTTGCCATGATTTTGAGTCCGGGTAGTCAGGAGGACATCCATTTGTGAATCACCATCATAATCTCCAGGAACCACACTGGTTATTACAATGCTTGAAGGTCTAAAATTAAAACATTGCAAATAATCACACAAACTTGCGAATGAAAAATGAAAGGGTTTGTGTTTTCAGAGGCTTTTCTTCTCTTCCCAATCATTATCAGTTGACACAAAACAGCATTTATGCAACAGCATACCCTGCAATGGTTAAACTATACATACCACATGTATGCGCAGACAGCTTTTTGACATAAATTTAAAATCTTTTAGATTTTAATTATATTTATTCAATTAATTTTAAAATCTGCTTTAAATGCACTTAAACTTTAGAAAGGTACCGCGCTCTACTTGGAAATGCTAGGATGCCATTTCCATATCTATTTCTATTATTGGCTGTACTCTAGCAGTAACTATAGAAACTACTAAAATTTCCCTGAAAAATACATCTCAGAACCGAGACCAGTGTAACCTTACACAAAGATTTATCCTATGACAGAGGTATCAGAGAAATAAAGTATTCAAACTAAAGTCAGCTGCATGGCTGCTCATTAATTAAAAGAATGATGAAACTCCTTTCCACAAATTCTCTCTTATGACTCAGAAATCTAAACAAAGCAAAACAAAACGTATTGGACAATGAATCAAGAAACGTGAAAAGCAGCTGAATTCCATAACCGGACAGGCAAAACCAAGAGAAACAGATATTCTGGTCATGTTCCCACAATGGCAAAGATGCACTTCCAACAAAAATTATGGCATTGTTTTATCACTGAATACTTACTTCATTGATAACCTAACTCTGGGCTTGAAGTATGGTTCCTTTTGGTCTGCCAAAAATACAAGTAACTCATTTCCTGAAAAATCAAGTAAGACTTAATGAATAACCCTTAAAGGTTAAGATCATACATGGATTATATATGAAAACAATATAAAACAAGCTATTATGCAAATAGTCACTTCTAACAACAGCAAAAATTTCCACACAACCAGTTCTTCCTCCTTCCAAAGGAAACAGGGGGAGCACTTCTTCACAAGAGTATAAATACATCATAGAGACATGCTAATGTCAGGATGCTTCTTTGGGGCTTGATGTTAAAATTTCCTATTGTTACCCCACCTATTAAGAAATGGATAATGAATTAAAAAATCTTACTCATGTAAAACAGTAGGTTATCAGTTCTATACAAATAACTAAAGCTTAAAGGCTCCAAGTCTTACAACACTGACTCAGTCATAGAAGGACCTAATAACTGTTTTCCCAGGTCTCCTGACAGGAACACCTTAAGCGAAGCTCACAGCAGTAATCCACTTCCCTGTAGTATTTCCTCATTTACACACCATGATACAGACTTGTTTCATGTAATTATTTCAGGAAGATCTGTATAAAAGGCCTGTAATATGTTACATAGTGAAATCTGAGGAACAAAAATATTCATAAACTTTAGAGTATATTTTCATTCAGGAAAGTACTTCCATTCATGCACTTCATTTATCAAGTTAGGAGTTCAAACTGAAATACTAGGTCTTTAGTCTATTTCATAACCATAAAGTTAACTTTAAAGAAAATACTTCTTGCCCTATGTAAAACTGTATTTCAGTGCAAACTGAAAATTTCTCTTTTGAATGCAAGAATTCTCTCAGGCGTAAAACCAATGACAACCTTTAATTTTAAAATATTTTTATTATTCAGCATTCTCACTTTCAGCAATGATGCAAACAAGGGCTCAGATACAATCATTAAACATCATAATAAAAAATGAAAATCAAACTTGGTAAGAAAAAGAAAAAAACAAGGACAACAGGCTAAAAATTCCCAGAGGCAAAAAGGGAAAAGGCGCCTGTGCCGGGGGCACAACCATCCCAGGGGAGGCCGAGGTTTCCGCACCGCGGGAAGGCCCTGCCGGCCGGCGCCCGCGCCCGGGCCCGCACTCACCCCCTCGCAGCACGAACAGGTCCGTCTGCTTGTCCGAGTTGAAGTCCCCGAAGGCGGCGAGCGTGCCGTGGGCCTCGGCCCCGAAGAGCTGCGCGGTGACATTGTGCAGGGCGGCGGCCGCCCTCACCACGGCCAGGAGGAGGCAGAGGCCGCGCGCGCAGCGGCGCCCCATCCTGCTGCGGCCCCGGCCCGGCCCCGCGCCGCCGCCGCCCCCACCGCTTTACGACAGCGCCGTGACAGGCTGAGCGGCGGCGTTTGCGGCCGGCTCGGGTAACGCAGGGGGAGGCGGCCCGGGCTGCCCGGCTCGGCTCCGAGTGCAGCGCAGCGGCAGCCGCGGCTCCTCCGAGGATGGCGGCGGCGGCGGCAGCGGGAGCGGCCCATATGGCCGACGTGAGCTGGAAGATGATGGAGCTGCGGGCCCGCTCCAAGCGTTCAGGTCTGACCTCTCGGCTTGGCTGCGGGGGGACCCGGCGGATTCCTCTCCTCTTGCGCCTCTATCCCCGCTAACCGTCCCCGCTCCCCTCTCTCCCTCCTCGGCGGCCTCCCGGCGCTGTCCGCGCTCCCTCCCTCCCTTCCTTCCTCCGCGCAGCTTCGCGTGTCACTCAGCGGCCGCCCGCCGCGCACCTGTTGCCGGCGCGAGGCGGGAGCCGTTGGGCGCTCCCCAACGGTCGCTTCAGGGCTGAGGCGGGAGCCGTTGGGCGCTCTCCAACCGCCGCCGGCAACAGGGTATGTGGCTGGCCATGTTATAGAACTCTTGAACAGACCAAATATTTTGAAAGTGGTGGCATTTTTACCTCTTACACAAAAGTACCAGCACTTGCATAATTTTCATTGGATCATTTTTTCTAATATTCTTTTTTAAAGTCTGTTTTTAAGACTCCTTGGTGGCTAGGCTCCGGCCTCAGAGGAGAGGATGTTGTTTGCTCACTTGTGCTCCCAAGTTAAAGAACCCGTGACTTTTATTTTTATTTTATCTTTTTATAGCATCCAATGCTAGTAGGACTTTTGTTGCTAGCATTCTAAGGGGAACTGTTTTCTAAATGATCCCCATGGTGTTTTCTTGTCCTGTATGCTCACAAGCTTAGTTGTAATTTCCTTACTTGAGTATTTCCTTGGTCCTGTTGCAGTGATGACTGGTCAAAGGGCCTGGAATGTGGAAGTAGATGAAGACACTGTAGATCTGCAAGGGACAGGCTTTTGTGGTGAAAGATAAATAGTGGTTGATAGATGACTGTTCTGATGTATATGAATTGAGAAGTTCCTCTGTGCACAACATCACTTGGTGAAATGCCATTATGAGGACTATCCAATAAGTGGATAATCGAGTTGAGGCCCATTTTGGTTATATGGTGCTGTTCTCTGAAAACTGATGTATCAAGGTATCCCCAGAGCTCTGCAAGATAAGGAGCTGGACACTGGCACACATTATGAATTTGTGAGTTTGGAATCACAAGACAGATTTCCTTGCAGAACCCAGTCTGTGACTGTAGGAAGGTGGTGGTCGGATGGCTACTGCAGCCCTATATCTTTTTGTTAAATGCAGAAGAAAATTCTTTCTATGATAGTATTAGGTCATTGTAGTTCACTTTAGCAGAAGTAATCTATTTACTCGTGTCCTGTCAAAAGTAGTCTTGGTAGTGTCACTGAAAGTGACTGAAGCCCTCACACACTGTTCAGATTGGCTGAGTTCTCTGCTCAGGAGTCCCAGCTAACTGTCAATGAAGCACAGAACCTGTACTTGTACTCATCTGTGAAATGCGTTAACAATTCATGTTTTACAGTAGATGGTAAAGTATCATATAAGACCCTATCTTGTAGATTGTAATGTGTATCATGATGTTTATATATATTAAAATATGAATTATATATGAAAACAGAATACTTTCTGCTAGTAAAACCAAGTTTTATTGATTTTTTTTTCCCCATGATTTCCTTGAATAACAATAGGTTTCATTTGTTGTTTCTGTGATAATGTAATTGGGAGCAGATTATAAAAAATTTCCATAGTTGGCCAACTTGTAGGTCCTGAAATTTTGCCTTTTTCGACAGGCAAACATTTCTTTATATATTCGGAATAGGTTCTTGAAGTAGCTATGAAGAGTATTTTCTGATTTTTACATTACAAGCTGGAGGATGTTCTACTTCCAGTAACAGAGGTACTCCGTACCATAATCAATGCATATTAATGCAAAAGAACTTGATATAAATAGTCTATGAGGTAAAACAAGCACTATGCATAAGTAGAATTTTAGCTCCTTGTTTCTACAAGGAAACAAGTGTTTCTTAACACTTGTATGTGTATTTATTATATAATATTTTTATTTAAGTAGGATATATCAAATAGATTTCATTCTGCACCTGCTGACTTCAGTAGAAAATATCCAGAATTACATGCCTTTGTAATGTCCAAATCATGGACTTTGCCTAGATTATGCCATTTTACTTGGATAAGATTTAGTAGTATAATGAAACTTTACCATTCTTCCTGCTGTGCACTGCCTTATGTTAATAACTCCACTAACATTGCTTTCACTTAATTTGATGCTGATTGCCTTTAACATTTACTAAATGGTTTTGAAAATTGCTGTAGTTTAGCCTGAGCCGTTTGTGATTAGCTGCACCAATTTGAAATGGCCAATTTGGATGATGACAGAACCTTCTCCGCGCATGCCTTTTTGAGATATGGTAAGTGTGTAGTTTTGTGTTTTGTTTGTATTTGTGGCTATTTTATACTTTAAAAATAATCGTTGTGTTCTGTGTTTCATGTGGTGTTTTAGTTTTGTGCTAACTATTTTGAGAACTGTACAGCAGAATTTAAATATATGAACTCAGAGAGTGAAAATGTTCTAAAATTGAAATGTCTGAACTGAAATTTCTTCTTTAAGATAATGGTCATGTGAAAGGTCCTTTAAGACTAATAATAATTTAATCCCTAGAATAAAACTTAACATGATTATATAAAAGAAAAAAGTAACTCTTCCAACAGGTACTAAAGTTTGTCCTTTGGAAATTAAGTGGAAACAAAATAAGGTCTCCTCCCTGCTGCTGCTGACACAACTTCATATACATATATGATGTAACAGACTACAGCTATGATATTATATCACACAAGCTAAAGTATTATCAAGAAGTTATCAAAACAATTACTGTTCTAGCTTAGCTCGATGTACTCTGAAAAGGGATTGACTGCAAAAACTCTCTATATGTGATGCTAATCACATATATGCATATATGCACAGATGCTATGCACTTGCATAGTGTGTGCTGAAGTACATAAGCAGTATAAATTTGAGTAAGAGTTATCAGATAAGACAATTTCATTTGCAGCAATAAGGTCACTTGAACTACTTTGCTGGGCCTGTGACATTTCTGTTCTTCCTCACCGATGTCAAAGGACCTGCAATGTGTTGACATTATAATGATTTTTTTTTTCTCATTTTTATGTTGTTGCCTGATACTTCTTTTCTTGATATTGATGCAAAATAAACAGTTCTAGTAGTTAA
>JAUBOD010000974.1:552505-566937 GCA_032353885.1 Nothura maculosa | reverse complement strand
TATTTATTTATTTATTTATTTATTTATTTTTATGCGTTGGACTCATTGATTTTGGCTCGAATGTGTAATTGAAATGATTGTTTCTTAGCTGCCTCAGCAGAAGGAAAAAAAAAAGTGAAAAAAATGCTATGTCATGTCAGAATTAGAATTTAAAATATGTGTATGTGTGTGTGTATGCGTGTGTGCGTATGTGTGTGTGTCTATGTGCGTGTGTTTCTGTAAGTTGTCCTGTCATTGTGATGTACTACTTAACAGTTTTTCTTGTGCTTTTAATTCATGGTAGTTTCACATAGTGTCTTTATGTATATCAAATGATTTCATACATTTAATTGATGCATTTTTTTCCTCTGCTTTTCCATAGAACACTGATGCAGCTCTTCTGCCCTGTCTTAGTTATCCTGCCTTTGCTTTGGATGATGAGGCTTTGCTCAGTCAAACATTAGATAAAGTTGTTAGAAAACTGAAAGGAAAATATGGGTTTAAAAGATTTCTGAGGGATGGATACAGGACAGCACTGGAGGACAAAACACGACGCTATTATAAACCAGCAGAAATTAAGGTAAAGAAATACATGGCCTATGTAAGGTTTTTTAAAATGTGTAGGTAGTCCTTAAGCTTAAGAAAAAGAAATAAAGAAAGAAAAACCATAAAAGCAAGCAAAACTACTTTTAGGAATATTGAATTTAGCAGGTATACTTAATCTTTTCAGAAGAATGAGATGATGGCTTTTGAGCAGTTTTGAGAGACTGCTAAGTCAGCAAGTTAGTCATTAATTTGTTTTGCAAATGAATATGCTGCCATTTACATTTAGGGCACAGTTGATTTCACATAATAAATAGGGAAGTTATTTAATTTCACAGCTGACTACAGTCTGAGTGAACAGAAAAGATTTTTGCTTTTGACCACAGTGTTTATCAGTAAAGGTTATATACATGAAAAAATCCTGAATAGTTTATTTGAGAAGATAAACTGTAGATGATAAAACTATTCTGTTTGAAAAAAGGCTGTAGCGTTTGTGGAGGCACAGTGAATCTGTTTCTAATAAGGCAGAAACGGTAAACTAAAGGGAGAGTTTGTGCACTAAAGTATTCTCACATTGATATTTGTTTCCTGTTGCTTTGAAATGGTTCAGTAGGTTTTGCAAATGCATGTTTTAAACCTAAATGTTGAAATGTCTCGTTATTTTTATCCTTTTCAGCTTTTTGATGGCATTGAGTGTGAATTCCCTCTGTTTTTTATTTTCATGATAATTGATGGTAAGTGTTACATTCTTCTTCTATAAAGGCATTGTAGAGATGAGTCATAAAGAGGAAAGATATAAAATGATTTTCCTGTCCTAGAAGAATAAGCTGTAATTCAGTGACAAGTATGTCACTCAGAGTTTTGCCACATGAGGAAAAAGCACTCCCCCAACTCCGTAGCACCACCATGTATTGCAGCATTTTTGAAGCAAACTCTCCTTTTAAAATGTGATTCAATCTGTGTTTTTCTAATGTTTGTATCAGTGCCACTAGCTGCATTGACTTTTAAGTCTTAAAGCCTTGCATAGTTTTCAGAATCTCGCAGAACATGAGAGCAGTGGAATTATTACTGCTGAGAAAGAGCATGTTGACAAACCGGATGTTGTGGCAGACCCTTTTAAGTTGCATGTTCTATGGCAAAAGAAGAAAGGAGGGCATAAGGAGAGTATTGACCAAGTTTTCCTGTGAAAGGCCTGTGCTTCCAGACCTGTCTTTTTCCACATAGCCAGTTTTTCTAACAGAGACATTACCACTACCCACAAACCTTGTCTTGGCAATAGGAGACATACTAGAAATGTTAACAGGGAGACCTCAGGGAAGCCAAATTTGCATAGAAAGAACATCTGAATAAAAAAAATGAGTCAGAGTTACAATCATCCTGCTTTGTAGATGGATGAAATTCTGGCTGGAGTTTATAACATTTAGGTTTTTTCTTTAGAGAAAGAAAGCATACAACAGAACATAGTCCAGTATGTTCATATATGTACAGTTATTCTTTCAGAATACAAAATAATAATTTCATCAACTATTCTGTCAGTGACAGCTTTATAGTGTTTTTAGACATGGAGAGCAGAAATTCTGGCAACTATGTACTGCAGAATTAATTACGTTTTCTGTTAGTACACAGAGGAACTCTACATTATTGGTTATGGGTCATGATCGTTATATCCAATACATCTTTGCTAGATAATTCTTAATAGAAAACAACTGTATACACATAAGTGTATTTGTTTGCTCTCTGTTGTATCTTAACAACAAAAATAATTTAAATTTATAGGCAGTCAGTATATCACTATTCTGTCATATGTGCCCCAGGCAGAGGTGTGAGGTTTTTTGTTTGTTTGTATGTTCATTTTCACCGATAAGCACATTGAGTTCACAGAACAGATTCCCCATCCATTCAATGAATTACTTTTTGTTTATTTTTAGGGGTTTTTAGAGGAAATTCTTCTCAAGTAAAGGAGTATCAGGATCTTCTTGATCCTTTGCTTCAACATACATCCGAAGGTATTGTGATAATAATTTTATTATTTGGAAAAATTATGCTGGTATAACTGTAAATTTCTTACTGCATGGTGTTACTCCTCTTCACTAAACTACTATTTGGCATAGCCCTTGGTTTATTACACTGATGGTGGTTTTGAGAGATAACGAGTGGCAATTAAGGATATGCTTTTTCCTCTTTTCCACTCATTTCATTTTGTAAGGGAAATAGTCATATAATGAAGTGCAATGTTATTGATTTATTTAACGCATTTATTTTACAACTCCACAGGGTGTCCTGTTGTACCCAAGTATTATTATGTGCCAGCTGATTTTGTTGATCTGGAGAAGAAAAACCCTGGCAGTCAGAAGCGATTTCCTAGTAACAATGGACGTGATGGAAAGTTTTTCCTGTGGGGACAGGCAGTTTACATCATTGCAAAGCTCCTGGGTAAGAAACTCAATTCAAACTCTATCAGGTTTTGAGTTGTCAGATGTGAAGGATAATTGTATGGGTAGTGTTTTTCTTGAATATGAACAAAAATATTGACTTAAGTTTTGAATGGACTGTGGGTGGCATGCATCCTCTGCCTTTGTTCATGTGATAGACAAAAATTGCTTTTTATTCTTCATTTGATATTAGATTTTCATGCTGTGTGCAGCACACTGTAAGCTCTCTAAGTTATTTTGTAGATTCTTCAAAATGGTTTCCATGAGGTAGGCTTCTCATTTACCTTTTTTTTAAACGGCTGTCCCTCTGAGAAACTATATTACATAAACCTGATGCTTATTCTGATTTAATTCTCTTGTATCTGTGCAGTGATGTTTATGAATTGGCTCTAACACTTATTTCAGATTCTTTATAACTAAGCAAGGTAAGTTGAAATTCTGAACAGTTACAATCTCAAAATAATAGTGATAACATTTTCTTTAGTCTGTGATGGTTTTACCCTTACTGGATGAGCATCTGAAGGTGCATTTTGAAGGCTGGCCATTACAGTTTATGGTGAATTTCAGTCACAAACTTTTATTCTTATTTGAGAGCAATCAGCAACTAGTGCGAAATAGTTGTTAAAATACTCTACTGATCACAGGAGTTTCTTGATATTTCTTATAGGAGAAAGGCTAGTCTTTATCACAAAGTTAAATCTGCTAATCAGCAGTGCTAATTATAAAATATCAAGAACTCTACCTATTCATACCTGTTTATGGTTGATACATTTAATTTTACTCCTTTCTAGGTGCTCTTGGCAAATACAGAATTTTGTCCTTGTTGGAATGTGTTCTTGTGTGTTATTTTGCGTGGTGGTAATGGGTAATTAGTTGAAAGCCTGACTCCAAGCCTGATTTCTGGAAAGGAAAGGTGCTAGTTCTTCTTTTCATCATCTGTTCCAGAAGTTGCTGGGCTTGCCTCAGGGGTAGCAATTAAAACTTATCTTTTCTCAGCCTCCTGGTTTCTGTTGCGTGGGCAAGTACACACCACCACCTCATTAGATCCTCTCCTGTCTGTGGGCCTAGTGTCTGCCTGTTGCTATTCCAATTTCTCTGAAAGCAGCGTGAGAGTGAGTCAGTTCTTACCCATCTCATTGCCTCTCACAGCAATACAAAAAGTGTTAGTAAAGTTCAAATTGTAACTCTGATCCATAGAGGCAGGGAAGTATCTGCCAGCAACTGTTGGCACTTTCCACATGCCTAAGCTATGATTGTGTGTAGTAGGCTGCCTGTGCAGTGCAACTAGATGCCCTTTTTTGCTTGTTTCATAACAAAAGACACGCATTTTGAATAGTGATGTGATTTTTCAGACAGTTTCTTATGTCTGGATGAGGTTTGCCAAGCCCTCCTGATTGACACCCTTTCAAAACACAGAAAATCATATCAGGACACACGGTATTATCTCTTTAACACAGCTGAGCAGTCACTGTTATTTTAGTCTTTCATTTAGTTGCTCCCTTTTTGTTACTTTTCCTCATGATTCCTGTATCCTGCTGTGTGGATTCAGTGCAGCCTGGAACTAGGTTACAGGTTTATGGCAATATTTTTAGAGCATAGATCCAAATGGATTACATTTTGTCAGCTTTTACTGATACAAATGATGAGTTAATAAAGAAAACTTTGCTTTTGGATTCCACTAAACTTGTGTTTGTGATTTTGGTGATGAGAATTTACTGAAATTCTTCCTTTAAATACAGTTGTAAATAGTAAATATTGAAAATTACTTTAAATGTCATATTACTATACTTGCATAATTACTTCCATGAAGAAATGATTTTGGCTACATATTTTAATTGCTGAGTAGTGTGAGTCAATGTAAAAGAACTGTGGAAAAACAGTAAGAATTGTGGAAACAGCTTTTGCCTTTAGGAACTATGAGGTAAAAGGCCACTGATTTTGCAACTTTTTTTTTTAATAGCATCAATGTAATGTAAGTTAGTAAAAAGTCCTAAATGCCTTTAGATAACATCAGAATCTGCTTATGTGCACTGGTATCAATGTTGTCTTTAAAAAATGTTTTTGAAATAACCAGCTGTGCACACACAGAGCATGCACTGTGCCCCTGCCCGCTGTTTCCTGGGGAAAGTGGGGTGCTGCAGAGAAGGGAATGAGAAGCGGGGTGCAGGGGAAGCCAAGGGGAGCAGGTTGGCACCGAGGGCCAGGGCTGCCCCAGCCTGCCCAGCTCGCAGGGGCATCCAGCCTCCTTCCCACAGCCCTGGCACCGTGTCCAGCAGCACTCCCCTCCCTGTTGTCCTGTTGCTGAACTGCCTGGCCACAGTGTCCTTGTCATCTGCCCCTGAATCTTCTGTTCTGCTCTCCATGCTTTTAAAATACTTCCATGCCTCAACTAGAGCATGCTGGAGTTTCTAAACAGTTTAAATTCAGGCTTAATCTACTGTGCAGGGTAGTGTTCAGGAGCATTTTCATTATCAAAGCAGTAGTTCGGTTTTGAATTGCACCTGAATTTAGGTAATGCCATTTTAAGTTACTTGTCTTTTGGACTAACAGTTCATTTCCCATTGTAATTGTTGACTTATTTATAGGAGACATGAAAATACACTGTGACCTCCTGTATAAAAAAAATCAAAGACAGATTGGGCTATTTCATGCAAAGTGGGATTTTGATGGGAAAGTGCCTATTTAAAGGATGTAATAGCTCACAGCAGATAATTAGCCTTATTTAACACATTTATTGAAACTTTTTTTACAGTTTCCTTTCAGGAAAGCAAAAGTTCCTCCACTTAACATTTTCTACACCATGTCTTTTCAAGTTTCATGCATATCTAATTATTCTTCAGTTTCTTCTTCAGCTTCCTCTTTGATATATAGCTATAGCTTTGTCCCTTTTAGGATTATGGACATGTAATATATGACCTTGAGACAGAGGCTGTATATTCTTCAGAGCTAAACAAGTATTTGATTCTTGAATTTCTATTCAAAGCAATAGGATAATTCCATAAATTGTGGGGAAAAAAGTTTTTTGTGGGGGGGGTATGGGAGTGTGTGTGCCCACACAGTAGAATGTGTTGTCTGCATATGTTCTTTTGCACATGCTCTAGAAAAAAAATGAAGTATTTTTTAAATATATAGTGTTATAACTGGCTGAATACTTAGAAGATAATGGTTTTAAAATTGATATAATTTTGCAGGTTGTTTTAGTTTGTAAATTGATCTAAAATGAAGATGATAGCAGAACCAACTTCATAAAATACATTTGCCTTCAGTGTTCTCAGAAACTGTGGAAAATACTCAAGTCATTTTCTATCTTTATTGTGGTTTCCTTTCAGCTGACAAGTTAGTAAGTCCTAAAGATATTGACCCAGTAGGACGATATGTACCCCCACAGGATCAGCGGAATGTTAGCTTAAGATTCTCAAATCAGGTAAGCATAAGCTTAGCTCAAGTAATTTTAAAACCTAATAAAATGCAATGACTGAAAAAAAAACCATCAGCGTGCTATATAAGTTTTTGTATATTAAAGTGCTAAGAAAATACTAAATGCATGTATACTTTCTCAATTGGTGGAGGATTTTGTAAGGAAGGTTATAGTAAGGTACAATAAAAATGATAAACATAAGTTTAATAAATGCTAATAAATGTTAATAGATAAGTATATATTTCTTTGAAAGGCAAGATAGGTTAGGAAGATGAGAAGGAAGCTGCTATTTTTAATCCTTTAAATTAGTTACTACTTAAATGTGGAATTTTCCAAATTCTGTAAGTATTTTTCTATGATGAGCTCCAGAGAGCTGCAAGGGTGAGTTGCTTTTTGCCATATATGTTACATACGTATGTGTTCCTGTGTTTGGCTTACATGCACACCAGGTTTGAATGCTCAAAGAAGGGGAATTATTTGGACATTTTAATTCAAATCTTCAGTGAGTAGATTAACATCACAGGATCATGGTCAATAGGCTGGTAACTTTCTAGCTGTGGAGGCAGGACCTGTATGGATTACAATCTATAACTAAAATGCAAGGAATATATATATTTTAAAAGTTTCTCTTTTATCACTATATATTTCTTAGCAAATCATAAAATATGGAGTATTTATCTTAAAATCATCCAAGATCGGAAGTGAACAAATGTGTTTTGAGACTTTTTGTTGTTGTTGTTCTATCCAAATGCTGCTTAAACCTTCTGTTTTCTATTGTCTCCTGTTACCAAGGTAATGCAAATGCCTGGTACCTATGAATGAGGCTTCTCATTGTTCGCCCAGCACCACTGTGGTTCTGTTAATAGGAGATAATGAAAGCTCAGAGACTTCATTTCCCAGTTCCTGTTGTTTGTTCGTACATCATGGGATTAAAAAACTACAGAAATTGTACAGCATATGTACATTTAAGAGTGCCATCAGAAAAAGCTACCCTGTACTGAGTGTTGCAGACGATCCAATTTTTCATTCAGAAAATTAGCAGAAATCTTCTTCTCTTGACAGCATTTGAAGCTTGTAAAATTGTCCCAGGTCTTCACTTCCCCACAAACCCTATTCTTTTAAGTGATTCTTGAAACCATTAACATGCTCCAGTAAATACTCTGCAGAAGCTAATGAGGGTTAGTTCCAGAGATGCTGTATGACTCACCAGGAAGTCTGCTATTAGAATGGTATTATCATTTTTTCAGGGTATCATATATATAATAAGGAATTTCAGACATTCAGAGAAGTATCCTCTACACTGATGACATCCCGAAATAAGTAGCAAATGGTAACTTATTTTCTCATATCCTATTCCCTTTTGGTGTGTTTAAGGTTCAGTGTAAGATTTATTTAGGCAACAGTAGGCAAAATTCAGTAATATAGTAAGAATTCTAAAGAGTAAGCACTGTTGAGGAAATTGAAACTTATAATTGAAACAGATTCATTTTGATATTTTGCTTCATCACCAAAGAATCTAGTTCTGGCCACTTAAAAATAACAGGATTTCAGCACAGACCATTTGAACGTGTAATTGTGCTTCTCACGGGCAGCCTGGCAGAACTGAGGCTCATTAATCTTTCCCTTTAAATGCTGCCTTTAGTTGCTTTATACTGCTCAAGTTTTGCCTGAAACTTTCTATAACTTGGATCAATAATATTTTTGTCGTCAGCATTTGAAGGGCAATGATTCTTGAGCATATTACTGATGAACAAGACAGATGTTGCCTTGTCTCTTGGTTTCTTGCTTTCAAATGGGGTTTATTCTTTAAAACATGCATGGAAACCTCACTTAGATCCAGGTTGCTCAGCAATTGCTGTTACTATGGATATCCTAGTGTGCTCGAGAGGATTTGGGGTTGTCATATCCTAAGTGTGAAACACACAAATGAAGGATCAACAGAAAGAAGCCGTGGGGTCCTGATGCTGCCTGCCCTCCTACGATGGTTCTCCTTTGCTGTAAGAGAGTGATGACTGCTTTGCTTGGTATATAAAAGATAAAGTTCTTCAAAAGACAGTGCAGGTACTTCCCAAGGTGGCTTAGAAAGGAGGAGGCCCTTCTGAAGTAGGGAGAATTTGGCAGGTGGGATATAAGGTGCATGAGGCCACTGTAAGGTGTGAGCAGCACTCTAGCAAAATGTAGCTGGATGGTGGGCGTCGCGGGGTCCGGCCAAACGGGAGCGTTTGTGTTGCAGCAGGTACCATGCAGGCTATGTTACCCTGTTAGGTTAGTATCAGGGCAGAATGTTTGCTGCTCTTGGTTAGAAGCCAAGTTTGTTGTTATTTGGAGGAGATTTTCCAACAAGCTTCAAAAGTGAAAGGCAGATGCATGTGCTGCATGTGCAGCGCGAGGTGTGTTTTCTCAGCAAATACGTCCCTCGCGGGTGAAGTCAGCAAACTTCAGTGAGTTGCAGCTGACTGCCTTGACCTTGGTTTTTTATCTGCATTTTATGTTTGCTTTAAGAGTTCATCTGAATATTTGATTATGCTATTTTATCTAATTGAGCTAATTAATGCAAAGTCAGTGTCAAGCATTTGCTTTAAAGGGGTAGGAAATGAACTAAAAATAAAATATGAAATGAGAACACCACATGTATTAGTTAATTATGTCTTCAGAAGTTAAAAACAGTTTCTTTCCTTTAATGATATCTTCTCTTCCCATATAGCTAAAGAATTATACAGTTGAATAGAAAGGAAAAGCATTTCTGCTTTTATAAATTTAATTCCTGTAGGCTGCAAACCTGGAAAAATAAAAATTTCAGATGTTTGCCTGTATAAATTTTGTCAATGTACAGTGTTTTGGAAGTATACCAATAGAAAGGCTCTTTATTTGTATTTGAGGCCATATACAATAGCTTTAGAAAATGCTGAAGAATATTTTAAACATTAACGTGACTTCCATATAGGTAAATTCTGATATTATGGTGGCACTGAATGTAATTGCTGCAACTACTTGCCACTTGAAAACATGATTAATAGTTTTGTATGGCTTTGTCAATTGAAGGATGTTCGATGCCCATATCATCAAGTATATTTAAGCAAGCAGTGAAAACTATTTAAAATACTAGAACACCAGTTTTCTTATTGTTTTGAACTACTAGTGAAGAATATTCTTGAATGAAGTGACTATACACCTCCAAAAGCAAAAATGTCACGAGAGCTGCAATTATTTCCTTCTCTAAGAATTACTTCTGCAGAAACCTCACTTCAGGCAGGTTGCCACATAATATAGAAGAAATGAGTTCTTAGGTAATTTGCTTCAAATCAGTTCTTTCATCTTAAAGTTTTATTTGGCTCATAATCTGAAGGTAGTCCTGAGTGCAAATAAAACTCTTGGAGGGAATTTAAGGATTTCAGACACGTTCTTTCTTTATCAGGAGACACTTTCTGCAACTCTCATAAAATAGTGACATTACTAACTTGTATAGATTTCTAGAAAACTGAGAATCACTCAGAATTTCTTCTGAAATGGTTTTTACTTTCTTCTAACATTAAATATCATTGAGATAGCATACTCCGTAAGTCAGTAAATAGAACCTTTTGTGTTTGTGTGTTGACCAACTGTTAAATCTTATGGAAACATTTTATCTTTTTAAAAACACGTTTTATTTACATATTTAGACATTTATGCTTAATACATAGATTTATGTACTTGAACCACATTAAAATATTGCTGAATCAGTCATGGAATTTGTCATCAGGATGCTGAGGAAGCACTTTTAGTCCTTTTGATTGTATACTAAGTGCTCTACTCTGCCAAAATACAGACATGCTTTTCTCATTTGTCTTTCTGAACATGATTTTAATGTTAGAAGGTACTAAGCTAGCAGTGCTCTTTCGAATATTCTAATGTTCTTTGCAGAATCTCTAAAATAGTGAAAATATGGGATGCTGCTTGGGTAGCGTGACCAATCTGTGGAAGCTAATGAACACAAATTACTGATCTGGTGATCTGAAAGCAAACCCCAGAACACAGGGCACTTGTCCGTGCTGGAGGGGCTGTATTTTACCATTTGCTGCCTGCAGACTTTGTGTCTGAAGATCTGTCGTTCCTCTTTGTCAGGCACACAGAAATGTCAGAATGATTGACTTCAGGGTTGGTTTGGAAAGGAGTTTTATCAAGATTTAATAAATTAACTAACAGTAGAATTAAAGCTACATCATGAATTCTAAAACTTGCAAAATCTTGTAATAGAGGACAGTTTTATTTCTTATAGAAAACAGAATCAAATGAGCAGTGTAGTCATGTTGATGATTGCTAATACTAAAATACTAATTTCATTGGTCAGTCTCCTCAGAGAGAGAATCTGGATTGTAATATAGGACTATGTTGCAAATTATATACATATAAAGAAATATTTTCTCAGCTAATTTAACACTCCTCCAAATATTTTGCACTTCATTTCTCAAGGAGAGGTCTGTGCATGCTGTATGTTCCATCTTGTGGTGAAGACCTTGGATTGATTCTCTTTGCTAATTTTAGAATGTGACTCAAAACACAAAGGAAGCTAATGGCAAGCAAAGAGGTTCTTTGTGCTAATAACTTGCTTTGTAACGCTAACGGTATTATATAACATTAAATAACAGTAGCATTTATTTCCAAGTCCCATTCATGAGTTAAAAAAGAAAATGGAATCGTTCATGTTCCATTTATTTTGCTAAAAGAAGATAACACAGGGCATTCTTGTTCACAGGGGATAACTCTTGAAATGGATTCTGTACAAGAACTTACTGCATTGTTCCCTTATAATATTTCCATAACCAAAGAGAAGATGCATAGTTTCAGTTGTTGCAATCTATTTTGGACAATTCAATATATGAGCAGATCTGTTTTGTAACAGTTGAGAAAAATAGATGGTGTTTTTTTGTTTGGCTTTTGTTTTGCTTTTCACCGAAACATCTGAAAGCTGATTTATTACTCTCTTGTATTTAATTTTATTTTCAACAAATGTTGAACTTAAAATTGGCAGAGTAATTTATCTTTTGAGGTAGCTTGAAATGTATGCACAGATTTATAGTTAATTAATTAAATTCTCTGACCGTGTGCAACAGCTACATTCCTTTTAATGCTTCTGCTTTGACGACTGAGTAGTTATTCATGAGGACTCCACCAAACTCTGGAAATGGAGGTTAGTGCCCAATAATGATATTGGGAAGAGAACAGCTAAAATGAGTTAACACAGTTAATATAATTTTAAAATAGATAATTAGAGTTTGAGGCATTCTGGTGTCATTTCTCTTTTGTTAAAGCAGCCTGGTGTGGTAGCAGCCTTGTCCACAAAGCATTCATCAGTTTTTATGTGCTTTCTGAGATGTTTTTCCACAGTTTGGCTTTGTGTTCATAGCAGCAATGGGGGGTTAGGTGAGTGAAGCCCAGCTGTTGCCCTTGCAGACTATTTCTGATTTCCTCATCTTGCTCCATATGCCTGGAAAGCCCAGTAGGAAGCATTTTAATCAATGCCCTGATATCATGCCCACTTTCTCACACGTTCAGAATGAATGGATTTTTCTTGGAGTTTTGAGGTTTCCTGGGGAGCGAGGCAGGAAGGCGCAGGCCAGAGCAGCTGTCCTCGGAGACGGCAGCAGCAGGGCAGCACGTGGCTGCTCTGCCCTCGCCTGCCAGGACCGGCATCAGGGAGTTCTCCTCCAGCCTGCCCTGACGGTTTATAACCATCTTATAACATTTTTGAGAGGAAGAATAAAGGTCTAGCTTGTAGTTTTGTCTCCTGAGAACACTGAGATATATTTATCATTTGCACAGCATGGATAACATACTTGAAGCTGGCCTCTTTTCCAGGCTACCCAGTGTGAAACGGGAAGGCAGAGCGGGGAACCTAGAGTGAGGAGGCTGGAACAGTATCTCCAGGAGACAGTGACTGATGGTTTTTGAAGAGCTGTGCAGGTTGGGGAGCTGCATAAACCTGGATGTGAACACACCTAGAGGGCACTTTTAACAACAATATCCAGATTTGTTTAGTGGAATGTTTAGGAATATAATTATTTTTTTCCTGTTTCTTTCACTGTCTTTTATACAGCAATGAGTGCGCGTGTGTGTGTGTGTGAAGCTAAGATTATGTGTCACTGTCGTTTTTTAAAAATGGTTAGGTAGCCTGTTTCATGAATATTGTATATCTATTTATGGTTGTGGTTTTATTATTTTTCTAGATCACTATTTACCATCTTCCATAATATCTTTTTCACACTATTTCACACAAATGTGTCTTCTAGCATAAAATGGTTTAAGCAGAAATATATTTAGAAATTACTTTAGAAAAAGATTGCAGTAGCTATCAATAAATTCTTTCAAGTGCATCATTCCATGAAGTCCAGCATATAGGAAATAGATTTAAATAAGAAAAAAAGGAATTACCAACTGATTAAACATCTTTTGGCCTCAGTATTAAGCCTTTAAAAGAATCTCAGTTTTTGAATAGTGAAAATAGAACTGGGAGGAAATATAAACTATTCTAATTTTGAGTTGAAATTGATCGTTTCTGCTCTCTTAAAAAACAAACCAACCAATTTTCTTTAGTTAGGGCCCTAACTGTTAAAATCAGGCACTGTGTTGGTGCTGATCGTGCTGCAGATTCCCTTGCTTTACGATGGCTCGTGTAGAACCCCCAATGGCTCCTCTAACTGAGTTGTGTCAGTGCGTATGGTGTGAGCGGCCCTTCGTATTTGAGTGGCAGGACGAAGCCCCCCTCGGTGGAGGGCTGGATGGCACTGTTTGATGTTCTGGATGCAATCTGTGGCTACGCAGTCCTGCTCAGGCTTTGTTCTACAGCAATCATAAGGTTGGGTGTTAAACTGAAGATGAATCTCGAGTTAGATCAGGGACAGTCTACTGGCTACTGGGTTGGGAGAATGCTTTGGCATTTTCTCCCTAGTCATTGCTTTTGGTTTTAAAAATGTAATATCTATTAATATGAATTCTGCCTTCTATTTGCCCTTTGTGTACATTGTCATACTTCTATCAAAAGCTTATTTCACATGTGAAAAACAGGAGGACTTTTTTTCTTCCCTGGAAATTGCATTAAGTTGAATGTCATATGCATGCATTATTTAAATATTCACATTGCTATATCTAACAATACATATTTGGTTAATAAGGATGAAATATAAGGAATATTTGTTGTTTCTTTGTAGGGTCCTTTAGAAAATGATTTGGTGGTACATGTGGCTCTGATAGCAGAAAGTCAGCGGTGGGTACTTACTTTTATTGAGACTTCTTTAAGGAAATGTTTTAAAGGAATGTTTTAATGAAATGTTGAGTTCCAAGGAAGCATGAAAGAAAATCTAGATGCTCATATATCTGCTATATCTATTCTCTTAAAACAAAGATTAATCTGTGATTAAAATCTGTTGTCCTTTTATTTGTAGTCTACAAGTCTTTTTGAACACATATGGAATCCAAACTCAGACACCCCAGCAGGTGGAACCAATTCAGATCTGGGCTCACAAAGAACTTGTCAAAGTAAGGAATTTTGCATTCATTTAAAAACTACGCCTATGATTCTTTGTAACTAAGGAAATTTTTATCAAGCTATTACAGTTGAATCTCTAAGTTAATGTACTCTTTAGTGCTATTCCCACTTATCTGTTTATTTATTACAAGTTATACTAAAACAGGTCAGTTTTACATACTTAGCTAGAGCCTTCCTCAACACGTAAAGCCTAGAAAGTTGTATGTGACCTCATCGCCATTAACCTGTTACCTTCACTGCTGGTTACCAGCAGTGTGAAGACAATACTCTTAATGAAAAGCAGTGTGAACTGTCCTTTCCCTATCATGAGCAGTATGTTTTCCCAAATTTGTTATTAAAAGGAAGGAGCAGGATCTGTAAATGCTACATCCTCTGTATTCCTCTAAGCATTCCTTATTTGACTGCTGGCAGTGCTGCAAATCCCATGCAACTGAATAGCCATGTTAGGGAACAGTGTATTTGTATCTTCCCTTCTTATTATCTTTCTAGCTTCTCTTTAGTTATTTTCCCTTTGCTCTACATATATCCATTTTTAATT
>JAUBOD010000974.1:488285-514590 GCA_032353885.1 Nothura maculosa | reverse complement strand
TATCTAATGAGAAGAGAAATCTTAGATTTTGTGGCGTACATCAAAGATTTAAGTTTAAAAAATTCTTTAAGTAGAACAAATCTTGTTATATTGGGAGAGTCATGCCAGTCCTCTGTATAGGAGGTAACCTCAGCAATCAAAAATGAGAACGTGAACCTCAGGTTTTATTTAGTCTAAACAGAAAGCCTTTAGTCTAAAAATAGAGAATGTAGTAGTGGAGAAGTCAAGTGAGATCTTCATTTGTGTTAATCAGAATGGATCAAGTTAATAGAACTGTCTTGATTGATTCCAACTGAGTATATTTTCTTATTGATGCTGTGCATCTTATAAAAAATGTGAATAAGGATTAAAATTGAAGTATATGCTGTTTCCATAGGGCCTAGTAAGAGTGAAATAAGCCTCTTCAATCAGAAAAAAAAAGATATTTAATTTTATTAAAAAGGAAGCATGTTTAAGATGTTATATTTGTGTTGAATGTGGGGGAAAAAAATACTGCAGTATACTGAGTGGGGGGGAATATAGCTAGTAGAGGACTTTTTCATACATAAGAAATGTAATTGGACATCGTAGAGTTCATAAAAGATGTTATTGACATTTTCTGTCTATATCTGTCTTAGATTTTGTTTGCTTTTTGTAGATCAAGTTGTGTATCTTGTATATGTCTAAACTATTTTAATAAATTTGAAAAGATGCTACCTCATTGATACTCTCTTACTCTGTAAAATTAAATAGTTTTTTTTAGATTTTATCTCTTCAACAGTCCAAGGGCAATATTTTAACAAAATGTGCACAGCATGAGCTTTGTCATGCATGAAATACATCTAATTTACCAACTTTAAAAGCCTTTCTTTTGCAGAAAATGTTTTCATTGTAATGCACATTACTGTCAGAAATTATAATACTGTTCATGGCACTTGTCTTTTGTAACCTTTATTTTCAAATGGCCTGTGTAACTTATTTCAGTGAAAAAAGTCAAGATTTCAAGACACAAAGAAAAATGTCACGTTTTTTAGCTGATGTCAAGTGTTAGAGAGGTAACTGAAACAAATTCATTTAAATTGAATTTTAAGTGGCCCCTCTGTTGATTTCCAAAGAACAAAGTGTGCTCTAAGAGTTGGGTTTTGTAGCTTTAGTTTCTAATTAGTGTTATGATAATTAGACTCAGATAGTTTGCCTTGGAGGATGCCTGTCTTTATCTTTTCCAAATGGTTCAATGTGTCACCTGCTTCTCAAAATGAACTGTATATATCTGGTTGTACTTGTATGAAAATCAATCAATGAAGTGAGTGTGCTCTTTGAATCAATTGAATCTGTGGTATGTTGAAGTTAGAGTAGAACTTGTTAATAGAACTGAAAGACTCTGCTAGACTTGATGGACACTGAATTCCATGGTTCTTTTGGTGTTACTGCCTATCTTGCACGGTGAGTTATGTGATAGTCCATCTTTAGAACTATAGCAAAACACTATTTTGAAGAAAATGCTGTTTGAGGTGAGTAATGTTTACAGTCTTGCCCTAGTGAAGGGCAAGAAAGGAAGGGGGATACTTTACAGAATGACAAATAGCTTCAAGGAGGAATATTTCTGAATAAAAAGTGGTTAGGTGTATACATTGCAAGTGAGATATAAATATTAATTCCCTTTTAACTTTTGAAGGCTGACCTAGTTCTAGGAAGAGTTGAGAAGATCTTTAACATTTCAGTTTTTACTATATGTACTTAATAGTATTTCTATTTAGTTTGTGCATGTGTACAAACTAAAAGCTACTTAAAAATGTGATGCATAGAAGGTGGTGTAATATTGACAATGTCCCTTACAATATAGCAATTCTTTAACACAGGAATTCAGAAGAACTGATCCTGCAAATCCAAGATGTAGTAGGTAGGTATATAATTAACTGGAAAAACATGCCCACTCTTACTTTTTATGCACATTTATCTGGACACTAGAGCTTGTTCGAAATACTTTGGAGAACCATTGTTTGTAACTGTGTTTATCTTCCTTTTTTCCTCTGCCACTCAATATTGGTGTAAAACTTCCTCTTAAGCTAGTAAGTTACTTGCTCTAAAGTGTCTATGAATGATTACATAGAATGGTTTAACATGATTTACCATATAAATGGGAGTTGCTTATACAGTGTATCTTTTAAACTAAAATCTATGACTTTTAGAACAAATTGCTTTGAGAAAGTACTGCTGCACTTCTGATATTGTGGCTAACAGGACCTCACTGCTCTGAAAAATTTGAACACTGCCCACATGTACATACTACCTTCCATTCAGGACATCTATCAAATGTAGCAGGAAAAAAGAGTTTCCCCATATAAAATAGCATTTAAAATATTTCCTTAAAAAAGGAAGAAAGTTGAGCAGTATTGATTTATGTGTTTTGTCTTTCACCTTTTAGTAGCTGAAATTATTACTGACTGGGAGGCAGCATTTGGCAGAATTCATTAGTGTAAGGACTAATTTAGCATTGCTTTCTAATTTCAGGGGTTGTTTCACTACTTGTATGTGATAGCAGGACTGATTTCTCTGGCAGTGAAATGCTGTGGTACCTGTGAGCGTAAACCAGATTTCTCACTTTGAGTATTAAACACCTGAGAAATGATTAATTGCTTCCAATATCCTATAAACACATAGAATGTTGAAGATTTCTCTCACTGTTCTTGCCCTCAGGAACTGCAATATAGAAAAAGCCATCAACATCTTCACCAGAACTTAAATGCTAAAAAGGCAGCTCCGGAAGTATATATTTCACTACATCTGCTGAGATTTTAGAGATATTTATTAGCACGCTGTAATCTGCTGCTTACAGATGAGCATTTAATAAACACTCTGTGCTTGCAATTGCTTTACATGGAGTTATAATTTTGAGTTTTGTTTCCTTTCTGCTAGGCTTTTGTTACTTCCTTTGTTTTCCTAAATTGCCTCTGAAACAGTGAATTCTCCCAGGGGGTACTACTCCTTTTCTTGTTTTTTTAAAGGCTGCTTTTTATTGTCTATTCCTTAATGTGTGGGCATGCTGGGGACAGGAATTTGTTTGAAGTGCAACTGCCTTGCTTCTGATGCTTTATTTTTTTTGTACTTTCAAGTCTTTCTGCCTTTGTTTATGGTTTTAAACAGGTACATGCAAGACATGGTATAATTTTGTATTTATCCCCTTGAAATGACAAAAAAAACTATTGTCACAGAATAGTCTTATCCAAGGAGAATCTTTTCCCAACATAATACTCCTGCCACAGAATAATATCTACACAGATGGACTTCTCGTTAGATGTTTATATTGCATTCACAAGGACTGTCACCTTTGGATCAAGAATGAAATTCGATTCTGGCTGCAGATAATTACTTCCTCACTAGACGGTTACTTCCACACGTGAGATGAGTGGTCAAGACTTGTCAAATACTTTCTTCGATATTCTTCCTTCTCCCCTGTTAGTGTTGTAGTTGCCTAGAATTTACTCAAATGAAGTACATCTATACAGTTTTATACATCTATACTCAAGCATAATGAAATTTCAGAAGTTCAGATAATGTCACAAATTACTACAATCTAAATAAGAGACTGTGTCAACAAGAGAATACTTTTGTCTTATTCTTCACTTTACCATGACCTTTCACTTGCATGAACTTCTTTTCCTTCGCTCACTTTGCCCTTGAATAAAATTTGTACCTGTGATGCAGCATTGCTGTGACCACAATTTAATACAGCTTTGCCCAGATTTGTGTGTATCTGTTATTTGCCTGTTTCACTTAAAGTACTGCAGCCAGGAACTTGGTGTGATCTACTTGAATATTTATTCAGCTTCTTGGGAGATTTTGCAGCTTGTATTGCATTGACTGATGCTGTAGTTAGGTTGCTGCAGATGTACAAGTAACTCAATTTAAGGGTATCTCAAGTAGACTGATGCTCCTAAGTAGTCACAGAAAATAGAGCTGCACTCAGCCACTTGCAAAGCTCTTGACTTAGCAGCCTTTTAAGGCTAGACCTTGCTTATTGTTGTGCACTTAAATAGGAGTGATATCTCAAGCCATTAATAAAGAGTCAGTATTCCGTTACATAGATAAAGTGTCAGGTTACATGATGGGTCTGTCTGCAAGGACAGCTGAAAGGACAACTCCCTCAATCCTTGACACAGGCAAAATTAAGCCCTTGGTAGGAGATGTGATGATCATTTGTGATATAATGCAATGTTGATAGTTATTATTGATAGTTTTTCTGATGTTTGTTTTTGTTCCTGCAAACCAATTTTTATTTTCTGTTGACATGCATTATTTTGCATCTGCTTTGCCTTGCAACACAGAGAATATTTAATTTATCAAATACTTACAATATAGATGTTGTTCGGGATAAAAGTCTAAAGTAACTGCCTTTAAAGAATTCTGAATAATGTTATAAGGTGATCCAGGGAGACACTATTATCCTTGGAGAATGTAGAAGCTTAAAAATAACCATGAATTTGGCAGGAGCTATAACCTAATTTATCCTGTACTAAATTTAATTGTGCAGCTGGCTGATCATCTGTGGCCCGATTACGCCTGAGAGGCACAGTAGTGTGTGATGGACTGTGTTTCCAGGCTTTCTGTGACTCCCTGCTTCCCTTTCGGAATGCTTTGCACCCCAGGGACACTGGGAGGATAGTGTACTTCTCTGCTGAACTCCATGTGCCTTCTATTGGGCACATACAGGAACTAGACGTTGTTAAAGAGGCTGTAGTAGTGATGTCAAGAAACCTTTCAGCTTTCTAGTTAGAAATGTCCCGAGCATGAAACAATCAGGCTTGGGTCTCTACCCACCTCTGGGGAACAGGCAGATACAGAAACTGGTGTTTTGTCACTTCATTATCACCCAGTGCACTGAATAGGAAAACTCTGTTGATGTCACCAAGTTGCTATGGCAACACAGCTCTTGCTTATCTCTGTTTCTCTGGTAACAATCCCTACTTTCTGCTGTATTCACACTCTTCTATAGCACACTCCTGCTATAAAATTCCTTCATGTGGTTTATGTATTCACAGCTTGCATCAGATCTTTCCTTAGATTCAGACTTGGTGTCTCCCTTGTGCGGAGGATTGTGGGGCTTCTGCTGTTTCACATTAATTTTGAATTTGGAATTTTTTTAATTAAAGTTTTTGACACTGGGATAGGAAAACAAGCCATTCGAGGACCTTAGGGAGGTGAGGCAACGTTGTTTTAAGTGAGATTTCATTCTATAGTGTCGAGGATCCATTTGGGAAATACCTGTCTTGAAGTCAGAGACGTGGAGATCCTTGGGAGAGTTAGATACCTCAATATTAATTGTAAGATCTTCAGAAATACTAGATAAATTTAAAACCTGAAGCCATAAGAATATACAAGGAGAGAAGCCAGAAGTGATGCCTCATGGGCTGGGATGCTGTGAAAAGTTCTGGTATGCCTAATGTGTTTGGAATCAATGACAAGATAATGAAGTTTGTGTAGAAATTAGAATCATGGTGTATTTTGAGTTGGAAAGGACCTCTGAAGAGCATCCAAACCAATCCTTTGCTCAGAAGAGCTCTGATTTAGATGCCTCTGAGGATGAAGATTCCATCACTCTGGGCAGCCTCTCCCAGTATTTGATTAACCTTTCATGAACCTTGGAGGGGAGGGGGGAAGGTGAGGATGCCTGTATGTTTTGTTGTTGTTGTTTTTTGATGTTTGTTTGTTAGTTTGTTTTCCCTACCTCTTTTGTTTGCTCTTTTTAGATGTCCTCGCTGTTTGTATGGGCTTAGCAGTTGAAGAAGGGTGGCTAAAGATTATTAGTTTGAGTATTCTAAATTGAGTACATAACAAAGAAAAGTCTCCAAGACTGTCACACGTGCAGGAACAAAGAGCTGAAGAGAAACAGAGTAGGTGTTGTACAGTATGAAATCCTAATTGAAGATATGACTTCAAAGAACACATGAAATTAGGGAGAGTGTCTCTGGTTTTCAGGGTTTCTGTTTTTTTTTTAAGAAGTTCTGACTTTTGCTTATTGCTTTTCATGACTCATGTATTAATCATGCTCTTAAAAGGAGATAAGATGGGAAGGTAAATAATATTTGAAAAGCAATCAGAATTTATAGGTGTAAGTAGGAGTCTTGACAGTTTCTCAATAAAGAGTAATTCAACAAATTGCCAGTGCATTTTCTGATCAGAGGTCATTACTTATAATGCAACAGATAAGTGATTCAGACTTGGCAACTCTAGTGATCAGTTTCTAGTACATAATGATATTTGCATTTTGCTGTGTATCTGTTCTGTCACATCAGCAGTCATGTCCTGACTGGTTCCTTGCCCTGTAGCAAAAATGTTGAATGTAAAAGACATTTTACAGGAAAACTGAATGAGCTGATTACAACTCTACCTCTTTCATTCAAGCTATGTGAGATTAAAAGTTGTAGTTGAGAGTTTAAACTATAATTTAAAATTACAGTTAAAGCTGTATATTTTAATGAAATATACTTGTGAGTAATTTCTGAATTGTATATTTGAACAATTAATGTTTTGTCTATTGTTTCAGGTAGCTGAAGAGTACTCTGGCTTTTTGTACTTCTTCACTTGGTTTGCCCCAATGTTCCTCTCTTGTATGATAACAGATTTGCTAATAATCTAGTACCACCTTGTCAAGATTTGGATATGCCCAAATTTGTCAAGAAAAATAGCTTTTACTTATTGGAAATAGATGCTCACCACTTTTTGTGGGGTTAGTATGTATACGTGTGCACACACACACAGCAAGCTCAAATATATTAAAGTGACATTCTTGTCCATGCACTAGCTACTGTGCAGCGCTTGTAGCTTGACACATGGACAATGTGCAACATGAAAGTACTGCACATTCAATTCTGTGTGCGTTGCAATACATGAACATTAGCTGTGCACTCCTGTCACAGGGACTTTTGTTTGGATTGGGACTCCATCTGCTGTTTGAGGGAGAAAGTTGATGCACAGTCCAATTTGTTTCCATAGAAATCTGCACAAGGAGCAAGATAACAATGTCCCTTCAAACAGCTATTTGGCTTAGGAAGTGTTTAGTGAATTTAACTTACAACCTCAAAAGAGCCAAGTTTGGTCTTTATTCTAGGAAAGAAGACAGGAAGATTGGAAAAAAATAGGTAGAAAAACCCTATTGCTGATTCAGCACGTAGTACTTATTGCTGTGACTAAGTCAGTGTGATTTGCTCTTTTTAGGTCAAACTGAATCCCTCGGCTGGGTTTTGTTTGCAGTGACAAAAGAATTCAGTTGGTGATCTGCTCCTTTAAGTTAGCACATTTTTTAAAACGCTCTTTTAAAAAAATATAGTGGTTTTCCATCTGCTGTTCTCGCGAAAGACTTCATGGTCCTGTCATCTGCTGACATCATGTAGAGAGAAGTAACTACTGTAATCTTTTCTTTTGTCAGTGGTTTCAGAGGTATCAGCTTGGATTTCTTCCATTAGGATTAATCAGTTCATGCATTAGGATAATGAATTCTGATAATGCGGGAATTCTGAAATTTCCTCCTGTTTTTGCCTATTGCCAATTTAGGGCCCATTTACCTTTCAAGGAAGCACAGTGTTAAGTGCTGCCTGTTAAGAATGGATCCTCATAGAAATCCATTTTATGTGAAAATAATCTATGTGTTTAGATATAGAATGCATTTATATAGAAACAAGTGACTGTAGTTTATCAATGTATACAGCACATGATTGCCTTGGCCAGCTAGTTCTGTCGTTCTCTAGTCTTCTGGATGTGTTTATGTAGTGCTGACCTACAATGACCTTCTTGTATTATTGCAGGGTTTATCAGCGTTCTGCACAGAACTCTGTAGCAGCACTGATTTATAAATATGTCAATAATATATCCTTTGTAGCATAACAAATGTTACATTGAATCTGTTTTGCCCTTTTTGATAGATTCTTCTCCTTTATGAAGTAGTACTATACCCTTCTTTTTCAGATAATAGACCTGTCTAAGTAGCTCGGCAAACTTTGCACTGATCTCTAGTTGTTCAGTATAACAGCAGCCATATGGAATTGTAATTTCAAAGTCCCACAGTTACCATTTAGTTTTATGTTATGTTGGATTACGTGTCAAAGTTGTCCTCATGCCATCTGTAATGTTTCTTGCATTCTTGTTTTTTTTTTTTGTAGTTCTAGTGTATATAGAGATTCATTCTTTGTATCATTTATCAACACCTTGTTTCTGAAATATTCCACACAGCTCTTTCCCATATCTCTGGTCATGCAAACTGAGTTCTAGGGTTTCCTGAAAAGTCACTGAATCTAAAGATGACTTAACATACTCTCTACCACATGCAGTTACATGTAATATTTTAGTCAGTTTAATTTGTGCTATTTTGCTTATTTACCACTGTATCTTGTTGTGGCACAGTAGTCCAAGAGAGCATCTCTTCCATTTCAAGTGTAATTGCTTGGCCTTTCTCATGGCAAAAGTCTCCCGAGGACACTAATAATTAAGCTGTCACAATGACCATGCTTGGAAGAGATGCAATGTGAGGAGGAAAGAAGGTGAATAATTCTTAAGTAAAAGGAGTTAACTGCCTTAAATGTTTTTTCTGGGTGCCAAAACAGAGCTTTTCAAAGCCTATAGTCCAACTCCAGGAAGAAAGAAGCCAATAAGAGGAGTCATTGCAACAGGAAGAACACTGACAGTGCTTACACTGAGACCTCTGAGCATGGGGCCTTCTTCAGTGCTCTGTATTTTTTCTCATGGTTATCCTCTTTTCTGCTGATTCTTCCTGTCTCATATCCTTTGCCTCATAGCTTCTTCCCTTGCTCCATCTGCTCATTCTGATTTAAATTCAGAGTGGAACAGGTGCAAAAGACAGATATGATGGTGATCACAGGAATAGAGAGCCTTACTTTCTAAGAGGAGATGGAAGGCATGGGTTTTGTTCAGCTTCACAAAATGAAGGCAGAGAGAGAAAATAAAATTATTTTTCATTATAAGCCACAGGAAGCATTCATAAATTGCAGGAAGGGAGAACACCTATTTTAGCCAAAGGATTGTGCTTGCATAAGGCCAAATGTAGCTAAGTATATTTAGTCAGGAGATCAGAAAGTTTCTAACCTGTAAGAGAGTTGCTTTTCTGATAGCAGGAATGAGTGCAAACAACTTAGCAAATTTTGTGATACAGCTGTGGAAAGAATTATATTGAGGGGACTGTAGTTTAGAAAAACCATAAATATTCAGAGGTACCTAAATGCAGAATAGGAACAAAATTCTATAGCAAAATTTGAGTTGCTCTTTTAAGCACTTATTTGAAATCTTGGTGATTCTAATGCCACTCTGTACCATAAAACATACAACCAGATTGACTAGAGTATTTGTTTTTACTTTTAACCCGCAGAATTTTAAGAACCTTGTTAATGTTTCCTTTTTTTTTCTGGCCTTGCATTGGTTAACTATCTCTTAGATGCCCAAATTATTGGGGAAAAATACCTACAATTCACATGCCTGCATGAGCCTGCTGGCTAAATGCATTATAAATTCATAGCTGTCATTACTGTTCACTGTTATTTTCTTCTGTGATACAGACCAGTTCCTGCAGCTGCGTTGTAATGTGTGACCTCAGGGCTTTGCTACCTTTTTACATTTTATAAGATTTCATTACATTTTTATACTTTTCTCTGTTATAATAAAAATTATATTCACAGTATCTTTGAATCTTGTTTTGCTTCCTTTTTTAGACTATTATTATCACTGTGCTGTGTGTAATCTCACCTGCAGCAGTATTTTTATATCTGTTTGTGAAGCTTGTGTAATTCTTCATATTTTCTTCTCTGAACAAACACTTCATGCTTGCTGCAAAACCAAGGAACTAACTTGCACATTGATCAACTCAAAAAAAGAAATGCCTGAGGCAGTGCAAAAAATATCTTTTGTGAGGTTGAAAGTCAGCTTTGCAAAGAAATTTGATGGTAGTTTACTATGAAATCTTTATATTTCTGCACCATGACACAGTGCAAAACATATTAAGGATATAAGACAAATATATCAAGTGAATCTGGAATAGACTTTAAATCGTATCAGCAAACAGGAAATTCTTCTGTTGTGTATATGGATGTTAGAAGAGAGAATCCCCATAGTATCTTTTAAAATTATATTCTAGCTGAAGATTTCCATTCATCTTGCCTATATAAACACTGATTATTCCCCTTACCTTGTGTGGAAAACCCAATGAAATGAATTAGAAATCATTGTATTGAAAAGATAGCAAAGTTGTGGGTTATTTTGTTCTGTTGGTGCTTTTTTTAATAAGCCAAAGAAAAGGGATGATCATTAAGCTGTCTTATGTGGAGAATTGAAGGGATAACGCACAAATACTTATGCCTTTTGTGTCTTTTCACTCCCTTGAGGCTTGCTGAATATCTTCCAGATCCTTACTACCTCCTCCAGTTTTGTTTTGTACTTTGCTTTTTTTTTCTTGATCTCATGTTCCTGACCTGTTGTGTAGTCTTCAAACACTTTCCCATGCCTCTAGAAATGGTTAAATTATTGGAAAAGCAAATAAAAGTTTGGAGACTCTACTAGGAGTATTTTAACCCAAAATTCCTTTAACTTACTTTTCCTGCAGAATCCTAAGTGTTTATAATAATACAGAGAGCATGCAGGTTTCTATAACCAATTATTTTAAGAGAATTAAACTTGAAAAGTTTAATGTAGATATATGAATACTAATGTACTTAGACTTGCATCTTCATATGTACTTTGCAGAAATGTAGAAAGCAGAGATTCTCCCCTGATTGGTGCTGTGTGTTACAAAACCAACTTCCTTTTGCAAAATAAATATGAGACTTTCCAAATCGAAAATGAGTACTTTGGTCAAGTGCTGTATTAAGAGTTTAAAACAGCACCTTGTTTATGAAGACAGGCTTTGGAAGGACTTTGGAAAGGCAGATGATGCATGTGCTATACACACGCAGGACCTTGATGTGCTTTTTGGCCTGATCTAAATATGCTATTGCTCTCATGTTGGTCCTACAGCTAGATGGAAAGCTTCATTGCAGCTTCAGTGCTGCAGTTTTGTGTAGTGGGCTGTGAAGCAGATGCCGTGGCAAACGGTGAAAATGCAACAGGTCAGGCCTGAGATGATAATCACACTTCTCAGCTCATTAGCACCTTTCATCAAAGAGGCTGTCAGCATTTTAAATCTTAGTTTATCTTGATAACATCTGTATGAGCTGTAAGTGCTGTAGAATGTCTTTCTTTTTATAGGGAAGCAAACAAAGAGACTACCAGAGTAAACTGGCAAGCTTTGTTTTGGTCTGAGCTGAAATCTGTAAATGTGTATCTTTACCTAAGCATGCTGTTTTCTCAAGTGCAAAGAAGCATTATTTCATTAAATTGTATTAAGAAACTTGATGCTGAAGGAATACAAGGTCATTTTTCACTCATTCTTATGAGGGTTAAATGTAAATTAGAGAGTGTTACCATTGCTAACTAGGAACTAGGTGATGTGTAATTTAACAAAGTAGACAACTAAATAGAATGCATATTTTGATTATTTTTCAGTGGTACAATATTTTAAAGTTATCAAGTAACATCAGAAAACATGTAACTGCACATATTTTTCTCCTAAATTTTATGAAGTGCTTCACTGTGCCTTGAGAAATAGAAAATCCATTCAGCAATGCTTATGCAAACTTTCACTGTATATCTGCATTTGGTGGTTGTACGGTTAATATGCCTGTGAAAAAATAATCAGTGTGGAGGACTCAAAGTTGTGGGTTTTTTTTTTTTGTTTGTTTGTTTTTAATGCACTTTATAGGGAAAGCTCTGCGCCCTTGGCAGTATTTTTCAAAGAGTAGAAAAGTGAGTTTGACAGAGTATGTTCTAACTGAAGCAAACAGCATTTCAAATTCAATCATTTCTGCTTTAGGAAGACTGTTTCTTTTTCCTACACAATAATATAGCTGATAGTCTGTTTGGTAATGCTGCTTACACGATTTGCTTTCTTCTACAATTTTCCTAGGTAGGCTTGCAAATGGAAATTTTCTTTGCTCATATGCTATCTCAATCTCCGAAAAAGCATAGAAACTTGAACACATCAAGCAACCCCTGTGCTTAGCAGCATGGGCTGTGAATTCTAGTACCATCAGGATTCTTTGCTTCATCATGCTTTAAATAAATCATTTAGATAAATCAACCTATCTCCTACTTCTCATAGAATGACAGCATCATAAAAATGTAAAGTTGGAGGAAGTCTTGTGTTACTTGCTTTTAGACAGCATCTACATACCAATGCTGTCTGTCACGGATGTGTAAGCAAGCTGTTTTTTAACAATCCAGCAATGAACAAGGATGAGAGAACTTTGGACAAATCTTTTATATGACCAGAGTTTTTATATCCCCATTTGCAGTCATCTAAGCTAACTTTGGTGTCCTTACTAATTTGAGTAAATACAGTAATGTTTGAAAAAAGAGGTAGTCATACCTCCATTGGTCTTGCATCCCACTTTCTTCCATAAATATTATCACAATGATCAGGTCATATCGAAATCCAGGTCATTCCAAACCATAGGAAGTGGCTGTTTCTAACCAAATGTGCCCTTGGAACCTTTTGCTCATTCTAATGTCTTTTGCTCTTTATCTGTAACTTCAGGCTCATCTTCCTTTTCACGTCTCTCTTATTTTTCTGTATATACGTTTAACTGTTTCTGCCTCTGTGTGTTCTTTGTGCTAAATAATATCTTAAAAGTGGTCTTCTATGGAAAATGAATGTTGTGACTTTTCTCCTCAAGCTTTGATGATTTTAAGTGTTTCTAGTACTGCTGTTGTTTCCGTATTCATTTTAGGATGCAGGTCAAAGTAATACTCCTTGAGATGGTCTTATTCCAGTCTAACATACATGTTCCCTCCCTATCTCTTCCTTACTTTCTGTGTTTCTCTGAGGTTTCTCTTCTTATCTGATAATGATATCCTCTTTATCTGTGCCCATCTGACCAGCAGTATTGCTAAAGTGAAGTGATCTTTATACACCTCTCACTATTTTTCCATCCTTGAATGTCTAATCTGAAAATTATTGGTGAATCATGATTTCATGCTAGAAGAATATTAGAATTCCATCTTTATTGTTTATTTTGGATCCTTCATCTATCTCATCCCATAGACACATCACATAGATGTTCTGCATGTTTGTAAAATGCTTAGTGTTAATATAGCTCCAAAGGCTGTGGTGTGGACTGTGTAGTTTCATTACTAGCTGCTTTCAAAATGATGCACCATATAACACTAATTATCCCAAACTAGATTCTGTTGTATATGTTTGCAGTGAGCAGAGCTTTACAAATAATCACGTAAGTAAGTTCATAATATAATACAGCATGGTGTGCAGACTAAGGGCAACACTGTCAGGAATAAATTGTAATGTTCAAGAGATGTAGTCTAGCATCTGATTTTTTTTTTTTAAGTACAATTCTCTGATAGTATTTTCATATTGTATTTTCAACAATACATTGGATTTCAACAGTAGATTGTTAATTTTCATGCAAAAAATCTAACAGGCTATGTGTTAGACAAATGATTTTTCTGTTTAAGGTTGTCTTTTATGTGCTGCCTGGGATATTACACATACAGTGTGCATGAAGTACTGGAATCATATTTAATGGATATAAAATGTGTATATCCTTAAATGTTTCCTATTTCATATATTTTTCAAATTTTTGATTTGATCAAAAGACCAGAGAGTTAAAGAGCTGTCTGAAGTTCCTTGCATATGTATTAATGGCATCACTATTAAAAAACCAAAAACAAACAAAAAACCCCACTGATATCTCCTGAATGGCTGCTGCATGCACTCCATGCCTTCATTGTGTATCCATCACGTTAGGGCAATTGTAGAAAGATGGGGTAAGCAAGGTGAACTTCTTAAGGTACAGTTGGCAGGTGCAGATGACTGTCAGAATTCTAGAAAAAATACTTTAAAATGTGGAAATTGAATGTAGATACAGATCTTTCTAACATTTTTAAATGATGTAAAATAAACGAGAAAGTGTTATAGCAAAATCAGGTTTCATTTTATCATTCATAGCCTCTCATGAAGCATTTGTTGTATCTCAGACTAGGAGAGAGACTAGTATGAACAGTTATCTGGAGTAGAAGGGTAAGGAAATTATGGAATGGAAAATAAATACTGAAAATACTGATTTCTGTCATAAAGTGGTAACTATTTTTTCTTTTTAGTAGTTCTGAACATTGCATTTTCTCTAACCAGAGCAGCACCTAGTGGCTGGAAAAATAGAGAACTTTCTCTGGAAATGGAGAGATCTACTGATACCAGCTAGATTTCCATGTTAATGTTAGTGTAGTGGAAACAGTTGAATTTTGTTTAATGTAGGTCTGATCAGTCCTTCCTTGCTACTCGGCTGTGGTGAAAAACATCTTACAGTTTTCTACAGATTTTAGAAAATACGTAACAAAGACTTTTATTTAAAGCTGTCTATCTTCTCTTTGTTAATACTCTTGCTTTTTGTCTTTAAATTAGTCAGAAACAAATTTTTAAAAAAAATCTCTGGACAGATAAAGGTGTGTGAAAAGCTTATCTGACAAGATATGTTAAAATACAGTGCATATAGAAATGCAGCATGGACTTTGTAAGTAAATTAGATGCTCTAGTGTATTTGCTGACAAATTCTGTTTCAGTGAGCAGAAGCAAAAGGCTGCCCATATTATCAAGTGCCAGATTATTTTTCCTGTGACTAATATAAAATATTTTATTTGTCAATACATGTCTTACAAAATTTAGAAGTTTTTAAATATATTTTCTTCAATGGGAACGTTTGAATGATGAAACACTGCTCTTTAGAAAACATCTGTGTTTTCCTTTTCATTATGCCTAAGCTTTTATAGCAGCACATAATTGGAGACATAATTTTCCAGACTGCATTATTTTGGGGTTAATTTATAACATCTGAGTACTTGGCCACTTTACAGCTTCTACAGATGGAGTAGTTGGACAATAAAGTACTGGAAAGTATGCTGGGGTTTTCTGTAGCCAGAAAAATAAGGTGCAAAATTGATGCCAGTGTTTAGGTCATTTTTAAAATAAGGGATAGAATGTTAGTATGGAACTTTGTCATATATACATGAGAACAACTGGATCAGTTGTGTAGCATCAGTTGTGTAGGCTTTGGAAATTGCTCATTCTGCCAATGGCAGTGGGAGTTTGGGGAACAATAAAGTCGTCTTTGGGGTTGTGATCCTGCAGCAACATAAAACTGATTCTGTTTGATTAGGTTGGTCCCGTCCTGTCCCCTGGCTGTGTGCAGGCAGGCTATGAAGGAGATTAAGAATCTGAGCTAGCCAAAATTACCTGCATGAAAAAAATACTGGATTTCTACCAACTCATGAAACAGATATAGTTCCTCAGGACAGCAAAATAACTCCTGGAGCTGGCATGGATGGAAGGAGGATGCTGCAATACACCTGTGGGTGGGTGCGGGAAGGACCAGGTTGTATCAGCCTTAACTTTTACCCAAAGAAATGTGAATGTCTTTTAGAACTCAGAAGCTATACTTTTCTGTATCCGCAGTATAATTATTTACAATATGCATTATGTTGTGACCTAACATGTTAACTTGCTACTTTTTTTTATTAGAGATCCCAAATGATCTTGCATACTGCCAAGAGATATTTTCATCTATATACCTAATAATATCTGATTTAATCTATGATACTTATTGAACTGTGAATGCATAAATGACTGCTGATGAATTGGGATAATACTTGTCATTATTTGCTGATTTGACAGCATTCTTACCAATTCGTGCATTCTTAAAGTGGAAGCCTTGAGACTGTTTTCGCTCTTTACAGGATGTGTTTACTCTGCATAATGCAGTGTTGCAGAATGATACCAAAGATAGCACTGATTGTGTGAGCTATTAGAAGAAAGACTGCCACAGTTCCAGCTGTTTCACATGCAATAATAATCCATGTTTCTCAGTATCAATGCACAATACACCAGTGTTGCTGTTTGATTCATGTTAACTTTAGAACTATGTTAGTCCCACTATGCTATGAAATGTAGATAGCTTCCTTGCATGGGTTCTGTATTCTTTGAGAAATATGTCATTAGGTGTCACAAGAAAAAAGAAAAAAATGCATCTTACCAGAGCCTGTTCTTCCAATAATACCAATGGTTTCAGGACCATTAAATTTAATATTTAGGCCTGTGAGAACCAAAGGACTGTTTTCTCTATATTTCATTTGATAATCTCTGAGTGTTTTGGAGCCTCAGGAACACATGCCTTGGAAATGGGGAGGGAGAAAATAGTATAATACTTGATATATCAACTTGAATAATACTCTGTTTTTTTGGTTTGTGAGAGTTCATAATATTTATATAAGTTGTGGTCTTTTTGCCATATTATTAGGTAGCTCTTACCAGGGCATACTTCACTATCTGTTCAACTGAAGTAAATTTAGCATCAGTCTCTGTTCCTGTCCTTACGCATATTTGGAGAAGTCCACTCAGCTGTAATTTAAAATACCAAAAAAAAAAAAAAAAAATTAAATATTAAAAAAAAAAATCTGGTATAGCTCTTGTAAAATTACCATTTCTTAATTTCTGTCTATAACAGCTCTGTTGAGGAGAGAAAATTAACGATCAAAGTAAAAGGATGCTTAAGAGAGGGAAGCAGTACAACAGCTTGTCAACAGCACAGTTTGGTAATAGACCCTGAGGCAAATTCCAAGCTATTACAACTGCCTGTGGAGACTGCTGAGCTGCAGTAGCTAGAAAAATATCTTTCACAGTTTGATGAGAGATCCTGTGTTTTTCCTAGCCTCAGTTCTTACTGTTAGGAGATATTCCAGATAAATGTGTTAGACAGTATATTTGCTGTGGAATTTGAACTAAATATTTATTTTTAACAACACCCATAATCCAGCAGTAATGTTACTGTAGTGTGTTTATTCCTCTTGCATTAACTTTAAGTACATGTTCAAGTTTTAACCTTAGTCCACTCATTTTATTTATATTTAGAAAAAAAAAAGATTTTTGCACCTCGGGGTTATTTATTATGATTAGCTATACTTCAGCAGTTGCACTGCAAGGAGAAGAAATTCTTTAAAATGGTAATCTAAGACTGTAAAGCAAGTATACTTCTTAAGGACAAAAATAATGTTTGCTTTTATTTCTTTATCAAGAAGATATTCTAATTCCTTCTGCTGCCCGTGAAGCAACATTGTGATTCACTTTCTTCTATGCATTCTAAACATAGCTAAGTTGTATTTGCACATTCTAAACACTTGTGCGAAGAGGTTTTGGGCTTAATAGCACAAAAAGACTGTAATCGCCACTGGGACATACCTTGCCAAATTTGACCAAAGTACAGTCTTGACTTTGCCCATAATGAACTGCTTTCAATCTTATTTAAAAAAAATAATTACAATTGAGTTTAGCAAGCTATAATATGGAATTTGTGTGAAATGAAATACATATTCAGTAACAATGAAATACATATTAGCTATAAGTGTGACTTCTAGAAAAGCTCTTTCTGAAGTGTGGACATGTATCTTTGGCCTCTTTTTTCATTGCTGTAGCTTGACCTGCTTGTAAAGTAATTTCTGGCTAAATAAATGATAGAATATGGCCCAAGAGAATATAATTATTGAACTGTATTGTATGAACAGTAGCTAAAGAAGAAAATTACATGAAATACGATAATTTGACATGATTAATCTACCTACATTTCACCTGGGTGATATAGGATAATGTTAATCCTTTTGATGCAGCACTTACAGAAGGAGGGCTCAGAACAACAAATAGTGCCACAAAGTCACAAAAGTCATGAGGATGTCCGTTCTCATGGCAAACCAGCGTAATGTGCAGTTGAATAGCAGAAAATGTCCAGCATTTTCATTGTTTAACTTTTTAAACCTGTAATGAAGGCAAAATGAATGTTCAGTTTTATATAGGTAGGTTTTAATATAAAGTTTCATTAAAGGAATTTGAGAACTGATTTTTACTATACTCTTCATGAATTCTTTCACTCATAATAATATGCAAGCATAGCTGCCCAAAGTTGGCGTGCCTTGATTTCCATTGCAGCATTTTCGAAGGCAAGAACTGTAATTCCAAGGCAGTACTGTACTTGCAACATTTTGTAAGGCAAGTACTAAATGTTGTAGGGCAGACATTGTCTCCACATGATAAAGATGCTTGGATCAGTCCTTGCCACTTCAGGAATATTTTTCATAACATGCTCTCTGCTTTCAGCTCGCAAACTTCCTTATATTAGTTTAATAGGAAATCATTCTTCTTGGGTGAGCTTGAATTTCTGTTTCTTTATGAAACAAAACCTTATGATCCATTTTGTATGCTGGACTAGTGGTTTCTGGGCCCACCTTCTCCCTCTCCTGAGAAGACATACAGGGATAAAGCACCTGTGTGCCTACAAGACAAAGGGGGCAGGCTGAACTCCATTCAGGAGTCATTGCTCCCAGGGTCACATCGCCCTGTTGCACTGGGCTACATCATCCGGCATATGCTGTGGACACAGTAGGGAGAGCACAGCTCCTGCCCCAGGCCTGGGAGGGATGTAAGGCATCCTGTCTCCCTGCTGGCTGCGTGTGCAGCTCAGAGCCCCAAGGCTTTGGAGGAGTGAGAGGGAAATAGCACTGGTGGGGAGCAGCTGTCAATGTGAATGGGAAGCTGAGGAGATGAAAGGAGAGGATGGGAGCTACAGCTGTTAGATATGGATCTGTAGTAACTGGTAGCCCTGAGAAATTTTAAAAAGTGTCTCCTAAGAAACACTCGTGGAGTTAAAATAAAGCAAGAAGTTGTGATGGGCTAGACTACTGACCACCCCGTGCAAGTTCAATCTAAGAGTGATCTGCAAGTGATACTTTTTTTTCCCCCTCAATTCTGTGCACAGTGGAGTAAAAACGGACAAGAGAGCTTCCAGGATTCTGCATCACCTCTAGATAGTGGAGTTATTGTCCAGTTTGTTTGTGGCAGTATAACTCAAGCCTGCAGGTTTTGCTCTTTTTCTGTATAAGTCTCTATTGCTTTATGAACCCATTAATGAAAGTCATTCAACCATATCTCTCTTAAAGGATCTTAAAGATAGCTTAAAACTCAAAAGTTAAAGCATATTATGCTTTTGAAAATTGTCATGGTGAGATTGGATGTTTTAATTTTTTTTACAAGGCTCTTTTGAGGTTGTCTAGTGAAGACCTGTAGCATCCCTGTGGCTGCTCGTTTCCTGAATATAAAAATTTACAGAATCTTCGCTGCTTGTATAGCAGGATACCTTTGATAAGACCATCCTTTCATCATGCTGTCTTGTTTTCATCAAAGTCACAGGGGATACCAGCCTAGAGTATTCCTAGTCAGCTATATCTGAAGGCAGTGTTATCTATTTAAATGAGAGCCAAGGTAAAACAAAGAATATTTGATTGTATTCAGTTTATGTTACCGCTTGATATAGTTGTCTTTTCTGTCATAAGCATGAATTACACTGAGACCTTGCACAGAAGAAGTCATATGAGACAACAGGGGTGATCTGCTGGTATTTTCCATTCTTTTTAGTTCTTTGATAGTTCTTTGAAAAATTCTGTAACACAATAGAAACACAGTGAACCTGTTTTATGTGCCCATAGAGCCTGTAGGTTTAAATCACAGCTAATAATTTGATAATGAAGCTGCTACATGCAGGTGATTTGTACTGAAACGTTTCAATGCCTGTACAATGACAGCTCTCAGATTTGTGCTCTATAATTGTATCTGCCTCTCCCAAGAAAGCATAACTCTGTATAGTCCTAAAATACCTGCTTTGATTTTTATTATCAACTGAGTTCTGCTTTTAGAGGAAATTCAGGCTGTAGACCTGTCTCTTTTTTTGTAAGTTTGAAAATATTTACATCCTCAAAAACCAGTAAGAAAATAGTCCCTGTATTTCCTATGTAGAGGACAAGCTATTGGCGTGCACCTTCAATAAATAGCTACTTTAGATATTTGTTTATCTATCGATATTTATATTAGCTTGAAACACCTGTAAAAACTAAAGTTATTTGGAAAGTAGCTATCTGTATTTGAATCAGTTCTTTCAAGTTATCTCAAGTTACTAGTCTGTTGAAATCTGTCTGCTCTTCGCACTAAATACATTGTTTCTCCTTGGGTCTTGTGTGAATGTTGTAGTACAAAAAAAAATGCTGTTAGTGTACTTCCAATACTCAAAATCTCCTGTCCTATTGCGTTCCTCAAAATGTGTTAGCAATGCAAGAACACAAGACTCTTGGCCAGAAATTACTTTGTCTCATTTCACTACTGCTTCATTATGAACAATGAAATATGACATTTAAAAATTTAGAGAATGTCATGTCTTGCGTATTTTGTATGCATATGAGAAAATAATAGTGTAACTGTATATTATTGGAAGGGGAGAGAAGCTTGATGAATAGCAGCAGACCTAATCAAACGTCTACCTTTCACAAGAATTGAATATCCTGGGATGATGGTTGAATGTGAGGAGGTCTCTTTGAATGATCATAATTCCTGCATTGCTGGATGTTGCCCGTCATGTGCTGCAGTGCTCAGTTTCCAGCTACTTCACTATGCCACTGCTACTGACCTGTCCTATTTCTGGGTCTTTGTTCATAACTGTACGGCTCTAGATGAAGAAAGAGTTGTGAATGACATCTACCTCTCTAATGTCATACTGGACAGATAGAGACTTGTCTCTATTGGCAGAAGATAGTTTAACCAAAGACTCAGTGTAGTCCTTTATATGAAAAGCAGAAAATAATTGTCAGCTTGCCATGTTCTGCCTGATGGGCTTGCTATTTATGATGTTTGATTGTATAGCTCTCAGTTTCTGATAAGCCTCTACAAAAGAATCTATGGAATTGAAGCTCAATATTAAAATATAAAAGCACATGCTGTAGATTTTTACAGGTCAAAAACAAATAATTCAAATCACTTAAAATAATTTGAAAGAGTTGTATGCCAACTTACTTAAAAAGAAGAACAAAAATAATAGCTATGATAGTAATTGCAATTAGAGGAAAAATAAGGGCTATTATGACTAGAATAAAGAAGACCATAAAAAACTGCTGCAGAAAATTCTCAGCGTGAAATGGAAGGCTCACATCCAATTCATCCATACTATTAGAAAAAACGTTCATTAGCCTGCCAGTGGGAGTTGTATCAAAGAAACTCATTGGATTCTGCAAGATCTGTGGATAAAGGCAAAGAGCATAATCAGATGGTAGTCTGTCTTTAACTGAACTTAGGGTTTATCTAGTAAACTTTAATATTGTCTAAGATTAAAATTGTAGGAGTTACAAACAGAATTTTATTATAGCTTTTATTAAGTCGGTATTTAGAAAGGAGTCTTACAAAGTTAAGTAAAGCTTCTGAGAGTAAAATAAGCACAACTTAAAGCCTTTTTCATTTGCTTTTCTAAGAAGAAACAAAATAAATATGCAAGAGTCGGAATATCAAGGACCTAATGATTTCAGGGCATAATCATACTGCCTACTACTCAGCTGTTCTTTGGCTTATACGAGAAAAACAGCACCTTTATATTGTCAAAAATTAGAAGTTCTGTAATCCTGTATAGATCCATATTGCACAGTTTCCATTTACAGAGAACTTCTCACTGCAGAAGGTTTAGACATTTTGTGAGTATTCATCAAGATACTTTATAGGTAGTATTTTTATAATAGAAAACTTGATGCAAAGACTGGGATTTGTCTCTTGCCTCACAGAGCTACAATGCAGATTTCTGTGTCTGAGCCAGTTTTCTAAACTCTTTCTCTTATCTTTAAACAGGAAGAAATAACTAGTATTATTAGGATAGTTCTACATTTCTAACTACAATTGCTCCATTCACTGCTCTTCATTCACTATTTCTTATTCTGTGTTCTTATCCAAAGTAGTTTTACCTTTCTTTTGAGCAGATACATCCATCTGAAACTCTGGCAGGCCTGACTCTGTGACTTGTGCATGTTGTGTTACTGAGATGCAGGTGTTGGCTCTCACACATTCACACCCCAGCTCTGTAATTGGTCTCCTCATCTTTGACCATTTTCATAGTATTATAGTTTCATAGTATTATAGAAAGGACTCCTTCACAGAGAGACATACCCTGACTGACATGTCCCTGAACCTTATGGGAATTTGTAGCAAATTTAGACCTTAATTTCATTATTATTATCACATCTTTAGAGAAAAGTAGTCACTAAAAGGGAGATTTATAGTAGCGTTTTTTTTCAGTGTAGTAAACTCTGAAAAAGAAATCCAGAGAACTTGTCTAAATATAGTAAGGGACTATCTTAATAGTGGAAAAAGCAGTATGGGATCTTCAGTGGATAGTAGTAACTTAGATTTAAAATTATTTCAATTCTTCAAACTGGCTATTGCTCAGGCCAAATTACTGCATGTTTGCTAATAGCCTGCATATAATTCTAACAATCTGTTTTAGCTGGAGCATGAGTTTTCTTGTAGTTTTCAAGAGGATCAGTGCTTTTCACAGATGGTCATAAGTAGTAAAAGGAAAGAAATTGAGTAGACAGATTCTTCGTGATATCAGTCCTCCCAAATGTAACAGGCTTTTGGATTCAATACAGTATTTGATTCTAGATCTTTCTGAAGGATTTAAACCTCTACCTTTCTCGAACTAGGACAGGAATTGCAGTATGCCCACAAGGGACACCTGACAATATTAGACTCCCTGAAAAGGGAGTTAAAAGGAGTAGAAAATTATATAGCTTTTATTTAGATATCTTTTCTGCTGACAGTGGCTTCTCTTGCCAGGTCAGTCAGGGAATAACAGGCTTATTGCAAGCTGACAGATAGATGTCTCTAATGCTGAAATTCATTTTGGTTTCCATCACCATTTCTAAAAGAAAAAGATGATATCTCAAGGGAAACAAAATGATTATATAAGATACTGCAATGTCTTGTTACCTGATCTTGAGACTGATTAGGTTAGCATTTGCTGTCATTGTTAGAAGCAATCATATAATTTGAAATTCATGCTGCTTGAGTAGTTAAATTAGCTTAATCAGCCATAGTATAATTTTCTACTGTAAAATTTTTCATCTGCATTTTGAATTCCTAAATACTGACCAGGTATTAGTCACTAAAAGTTAAGATCAACTTGAAAACATTTGAGATTCTTGCATACATGAACAGAAAATCAAAAGGGCAAAATTTATTAGTTAATTCACCATTTGGAAAGAGCCAATCTTAACGTTTAGTAACAGCTGCTTAGCAGTTGCTGTACATTATAGTTTCATGCACTGCAGTTTACTCCAGCTGAGATACTGGTGCTTTTTACTTGACTGTAAATACTTGACAGGCATTTACAGCCAAGCAAATCCAGGGAAACAACAGCAGAAGAGAAAATGATGATTCTCCTGTGTGTGCTAACAAGAGCTTCTTGCTATAGAGACACCAGTCGATCTCTCTCAATATCGTTAGTTCTGCTATTTTTTTTCTTTATGAGGATGTCATGTAACTTTATTCGCAAAAGTGTAAGAAAAATCTTAAAAACTACCCTTGTTTCTTTTATTCCTTCTTCTTTCTTATATGGTAGTATAATTGTTTCTATTGTAGTATATATAGTAATACTTACTTCTGTCATATCTCCATGAGGAAGAATTTCCATATCTGACTCTAAGCTGCATACATTGATTGCATAATTGTATCTGAAAATGGAAGTTTGGCATTTTTAAATTTTTCTTTATCTGAGTAATACCGTGTGTGTTTTTATTAGTTACTACATGTGTGTCCCAGAACAATGTTTTGAACCGGATAGGTATGGCAGAGCCCTTCAGCTAGCTCTCTTGTTTTCACTGTGTAAAGCTGTAGCTGTATCATACTATCACGTTGTCAGACCGGTGGTGTTCTTATTCTTATTAGGAAGATCTTTATGAGAAGATAAACGTAGTTGTACTTTCTAGCTTACATCTTGAGCAAGGATCACTGGATCTGAAATTGTGACCTCTCTGAGGGTGTAACATGCATCTCTTCTAGCCATGGCTCAGGAGTTAGCATCTGGGGAAATTTTATTTGGTGTTAATGGCTACATCATTAAGCCAAAGATCTAGTATATAAAAAAACTGAAATACGTAGCTTCTTCTTGTGTATTAAACATGACCCTAATATTCCTGTTCTTCCAGCTCTAAAGACTGAACAAATGAGTAAACCACAATAAATAGAATAGTCTGTCAGTTATCAACTTCATCTTTTCTCTGCCTGTGAGGTTGACTAACATATCCTCAGATGTTTTAAAACATGAAAAAGATATAACTATGGATTCATGCATATACAATGGCTTTTTAAACTATTAATTTTCAGATGTTATCAGTTGTAAGAGATACTCATAGTCTGGCATTTACCTTTACTCATTGTATTCTTCTCCAAATAATATATTTTCTCTTATGCTTCCATGAAATATAAAGGCTTGTTGTGATACGTAAGCTAATGTTCCATCAACAGCTACAGTACCATTATGGAAGTTCATCTGAAATAGCAGTTTTATACTTAAGAAAATGTGTTATGAATAATTATGACTTGAAATACTAGAGAATTAGTAAATAAAGCTATTTTGCAGTAAACAAAGCTATTACATAATAGAGAAGAACCTTTGGAAACAGTGTGTAGTGATGCAGCTGACAGTAAACAATTTGCCCTTGTGTATTTGATTAGTGGAATTTAACCACACTATAGGAAAACAAATATGAGTAACCGTATGTGTTCTGTGCTCACATGCAAGTCTTTCAAATACGTCTTTCACATAAGGAAAGTGAAAGGGAAATGTTACTTTATTGACATACATACCTGCCCTAAAATAGCAGATATTATTGTACTCTTTCCACTTCCAACATTTCCACAAATACCCACATTTTTTCCCTAAAAAGAAGCATATTATTAAAATGACTAAGCTGCATTATAAAATAATTTCTGTCCTATCTTTATAACTGCAAGGATGAAGTTTAAAATGTTTTAAGTAGTTAATGGAAAACTTGCAAAAATAATAAACTGAGACATTTTAATTTACGTAATGATGTGAGCCTTTTGAAAATCTATTCTTACGTGGAGCACATAGTATAAGAACATTTCATTTAGATAACTGTTCAGAATTTCTTTTTAAGATTACAACCATGTACATAAAAGCAAACCTGATGCTTTAACTTGATCAATCGTATTCTGTCCATGCACAGCATCTGGAAATATAGGATGTTGATCTAGGCAGAGTCTCCAATTTCCTAATATTAGCAAATAATAATACATATTGCTAGTCCTATTAAATACATCATAGAGAAATTCATAGTGAAAAGAGCTGGAGAAAATGCAGGAATGGGAAAGGCTAGTCAAATTCTGTTACTTTTTTAGAGCAATGAAAGGCAATGGTGCTGAGTGGTGATAGAGATAACTTAGTCCTTGTGGCTTATTACGTTAGTATAATTTCTTTAAGATGTACCTACTTTATTCACCGTAAAACTTAAGTTCTGCAAAATGATGGTTGTGCCATTCTCTCTTCCTGTCTCGCTAGGTGTTATCTGAGATGGTGGCTCCAAGCAAGAAGGCAGGGCTTTTTGTTTTGCTTGATTTTTATGGACACCGTGTGTGTTTGTAATGTTATCACTATTTCTCTTTTCACTGTAGTTATTCAGCTATTTCCAAGACCATGTTGCATTTTCCACTATTATGGCATTTTCTGAGTTTTTCAGGTTAGTTATACAAATTTGAGGTATTTCAGTTACAAGAATTTTCTAAAATGAGAGATGTAGTTAGGAATATTATTTATTAGAACATGAGAAAGAAAACGGTTTTTTTGTGTTTTTTTTTTTTGTTTGTTTTTTTGCTAAATCATGAGAGATATGACTTGTTTCCATCATGGTCAAATGTGGTGAAGATTTTGAGTAAACTGTGTTCCTATGCGCCTTTGCCCATTGACACCTTAGCCCTGCTTTAGTTAATCACATTTACTGAGATACTACACCAGTGCAGATGATGATAATTCACTTTAAGTATTATATTGAGAAGATAAATGGTTTTCCTTTGGCTTTTTAATACTAAAACATTTTTATGATGCTTGTTTAATAAATAAATAAATAAAAACAGTACTGACTTGCCACCCTGTGCCTTGTGCTGGAGCAGGGGGTTGGACTAGGTGATCTCTAGAGGTCCCTTCCAACCTTAACGATTTTGTGATTCTGTGACTCTGTTTGGGAAGTAGGTCTTCCAAAACTCTTGTCCTGTGTAGTAATCAATAGATCATAATGTAAAAAAATCTGTCAAATATATTAAAACTAGAATGTACTTCAGTCTTTCTAAAGAAAC
>JAUBOD010000974.1:453809-471827 GCA_032353885.1 Nothura maculosa | reverse complement strand
GTGTTCCTCACAGCTAGTCGAGATGCTGGACATGTCTGTTCCTGCTGTTGCCAAGCTGAGACGTCTTTTGGACAATCTGCCTAGAGAAGCTTTGCCAGATATACTGACTTCCATCATTCGTACATCTAACCAAGAGAAACTTCAGGTATTATGTTCTTGAACTTTGAGGGGAATCAAATGTTCACTACTTATAGTTAATCAGTTTTTAGATAATTGAGGGTTTTTTTACACTTGAAATCTTATAGTGCAAATGCTTTACTAGAACTGTTTGTGTTGCATCTAAGTATATGTTCTTTTAAAAAGATTTCATTCTATTGTTTGAAAATCATAGATATTTATTTGTAAGTAGAAAAGTTCTTGTTGTACTAAAATGAATCTGGTTGGTGTTAGAATCTATTTTATAGAGTAATAAAAATATCATGATTCTGTATTCTCTTACTTGTCCAAGACTACTTGGATAAGTTCCTGAATCAGCTCCTGATTCAGTTATATTTTCATCTTAAACTTTATTTTATAAATTGTTTTTGTTTTATTTTTCTGTTTTTAACACAAAGGCACTGTAGTTTTATTTGTATCTTAGAATAAGATTATATGGTAAAATTATGCTTGTGGTTTGCGGCTTACTTGCCTGATTTCTATGTTCATTTGCTGTGCTTGGAAGTTTTAGTGTTTTTTTGTTGTTGCTGCTGCCAGGGCTGCACACTCAAATTGAAAGTATAACTTAAGTTCTTTCAAAACACACCAAATAGAAATGACTGCAGTAATTTTAAGTGAAGGTCTGTATTGGATGTGAATCTCATTCTAGAAAAAGGTACATCATTCACCTAAAATCAGTTAAAAAGCAAACTTAGCATGTCCAATTTTGGATTTGAAGTAATGAAGAAAAGAGTAGCTAATGGAAACTGTGGAAATAGAGGTAGCCAGATTCTACCCATTTCCATATTTTAGCATGATTAACCATGAGAATAAAGTACAATTGTCTCTTCTGTTTCTTCTCTGGGATTTAATAACTGAGGAATAAAATAGTGACAGATGTTTGCCACAGAAATTGCAGTTTAAATAGAAAGACACTTTGAGACAGGATAAGAGATTCTTTTAGGGTACTTTGTAGTTTTGAAACCCAAATTTCCATCTACATTCAGGTTTACAAATCAAGGGTATCTAGTCTTCAAATTTTGTATAATCTCTTAGGACCAGGGAAAAAATCTTGAGATTTTTTTTCTTTCATTAAAGGAATTTCTTAGAGTAAATGTAACATACATTTCTTTGCTGATGGAAAACTGTCAACATACAATAGATGAGAAACTGTGCTCTCATACCACTTTTTGAAGTTTTTTGTTTGCTTGTTTATAAATGGTTTTCCCTGTTTACGTGGTAGGCTGCAATTGTGCAAGTTTTGGTTTGATTTGGCAACAGGTGAACAAATCCTGGAGTAATATCATAAACTTGAGGTTATATTTTTGTCTGCTGTATTATCTTTTCCTGTTCTTACTACTACTTTTTTTGGAAACTACCTATCCCATAGCTCTGCTAAAATATGGTAATAGAACTCTCTGCCTTTCCAGAGTTGTTGAGCTATTAGCCTGAAAATGCTGGCTACTCATAACTCCTTGCTCTTAGATTTTAGATGCTGTTAGGCTGGAAGAACGGTTCAAGATGACTATACCATTGCTTGTTAGACAAATTGAAGGCCTGAAGCTGCTTCAGAAAACAAGAAAGCCCAAACAGGATGATGATAAAAGGGTATGGACTTTAAATGTGAGACTCTTAAATATCCTAAACAAAGGCACGCTTTTAAACAGATCAATAAATGTATATGACTTTAGTTTGCATAAAGGTCTAATCTGCAGGTATAAGGTTTCATATCTGGTGTTGCAGAGAACACCAAGTTAACAACTTTGATTTACATATCTAAACTGTATAGATAGATGTTAGACTTTTTAATCTTCTTTTTTTAAGAAGTCATATTCTTTAAATGTATCATTTCCTAGTCTGCAGTCTATGTGCAGACTGCACTCTGTGCAGTGCACTATAGGTGCACTCCATGTGCAGACTGAATTTTGGCCTGTGGAGAATATGAAAGTGAAAGATGTACCTTTCATTAATATCATTGCAAGCATATGACAGCTTTTGAAATAACATCTAAAAAATATGTATTGTGAAATATGTAGTCTGTTGAAGTCTAGCAGCCCAGCCTCATGTTGCATGTTTACTAAAGAAATAACCAAGAAATAAAAAAGGAAAAGTGACTTTTTTCTTTTTCTTTTTTTTTTTTGTAAAGTTTTTGTTTACCCTGCTTAATATGATAGTCTCTCGGTCCAAGCTTTTTAAAATGCTGTGAGTAGTTCTTAATTTTGTTTATAAAGTTTAGAATATTATCATCATCTTATCTGACTTTTACTGCAGGAGACCAAAAAGACACTGTCAGTACCTTGCAAGGAAGAAAGAAACTAGTGTTATTCTGTGGTTTGGTTTTCTGTGTTATAGGTTGTAGCTATTCGTCCTATTAGAAGAATCAATCACATTCCAAGTGCTACAGAAGATGAGGATGAAGAAGGAGATCATGATGATGTTGTCATGCTGGAAAAAAAGATTAGAACATCCAGTATGTCAGAACAAGCTCTTAAAGTTTGTCTTAAGGAAATAAAAAGGTAGGAGATTTTCAAGTGGTGATTTTAGTAGAGTGACTCTTTTTCTGTACAAATTTCATCACTTCATGTCTATGACATGAAATACAAGACTTCCAAGATTTAGAAGTTAATATAATATTAAACTATAGTCTTTGTGTCTCCATATTATGAAGGAAAGACTTCAAAAAAAGGGGCAAACATCATCTCAGTTGTTAGCAATAAATGTCTAAAACAATCCAAATATTTCTCATGCAGGGATCTCTTGAGTCTTCCTTTTTTTTTTCCTCCATGTTTTTTCCTGTTAAGGGAGATGAGTGTACTGAAAGTGCATAGGTACTGTACATGTGGGGAGATAATCCTTTGTGTGACCTTGATCTGTCTTGTAGTAGAGGTGAGATCTTACTTTGCAGTTAATTTCTGCATATCTAATGTATTTTGTGCATGTATTTCTAGATTAAAGAAAATGCCTCAGTCAATGCCAGAATATGCTTTGACCAGAAATTACTTGGAACTGATGGTGGAATTGCCATGGAACAAGAGTACAAAAGGTGATATAAGTTGTTGGCTGTCTCTTACACAAACATTTTAATACAAGAAGCTACCATATGAATACCCATAACAAATTTTTGATTCCTAGTCTTGGTAATAAAATAGTCATCAATACATTACCAAGGTCTTAGAGTCTCCCAGGTTTAAAGTACAACTTGTACTGGATAGCTGACTCAGTTGTACATGTAAAAATGTGATTTAAAAAATGATTCAGGAATATCTACAAAGAAAAATGAAGGTGTTATTACTACAGTCTGTGCTAGTATTGTGTGCATGTATATATGTGCAAAATGTAGTGTATAATAGTTTAATAATAGTGTATAGCAAAACACAACACTTTTTCAAAGTGATGGATTTCTTCTGTAGATTTTTCTCACTGAAGAACAACTAGAAAACAGGAATAATATTTGCATTTCAATTTTGTTAATCTCCACACTGGCAGTACCCGGGTTTCTGTTGGGACTTGCTTTGTTTTTCATGTGTCACTGCAAACAGGTTCAAAGTTCATGGTGCTCACTGAGACGTCACTGTGCAGTCTGTTCGGATCACAGCATTTAGAAGTTACATTTATGACATGCATTTGGAAATACAGAATGTATAATAATTAGTGTAAGCTGTTGGGGAGAGGTGCAATAAATTTAGCATTAAATTTAGTTTCTCTTAAGAATAATGAGGGAAAAAAAGGATTTCTAATTACTATTGACAATTATTGAAGACTGAGGCTTTTGAACAGCATTTATAACAAGCTGATTTTTAAATGTGATTTACTATAGCATACCAGCAAAAGCATTTCTAATTTTTGCCTTGTTAGTATATGTGATGATGAACTTCACCCTTTTTAAAATAGAGGCATGGATGTTTTCAAATATTCTTGTAAATGTTTTTGTTAAGAATAAAGTTGTAAAAGGATTGGCCTACAGAGGTCAGTATATTCAAAGAACTGCAAAATGAATAATGAGTTTCTTGACTTTTATGGTCAAAACTGTGGTGTACTGGTAGAAGGTTTCATTCATGAAAGCTGACTTTTAAGCTTGCCAGAGTTATTGCATGTCATAGATGATTTCATGTTTATTACTTTCAGCAAAGTTGGAAGGTTTCTATTTGCATATGTAGGTGTGGTGCTTTGGACTTCTTAGGTACAGTAAGTAAAAACATACATTAATAGACTAGAGACCAGAAAATCGGAAACTTCGATGATGTATTTTGTTCATTTATTCATTTGAAAATGAATTTTGTGTTGTTCAACATGCTTGAGAATATATTGATATCTTTAATACTTCAGACGATAGTGTTTATGTCTTAAAGATAAATGTTCTTTTTTCTGTTGTCAATGTTTGATAGATCGCCTTGAAATTCGTGCAGCTCGAATTCTTTTGGATAATGATCATTATGCCATGGAGAAGCTGAAGAAAAGAGTTTTGGAGTACTTAGCTGTCAGGCAGCTTAAAAACAACCTTAAGGGACCTATTCTTTGTTTTGTGGGTCCCCCGGGAGTCGGTAAAACTAGTGTTGGAAGATCTATTGCCAAGACTTTGGGTCGAGAATTCCATAGAATTGCTCTAGGAGGAGTCTGTGATCAGTCTGATATTCGAGGCCACAGGTAACTATTTCTTTCTTTCCTATAATTTTTAGTTCCAGTAATCCCTATTTATGTTTCCAACAGTTAGTATAGGAGATTTGGGATAATTAACTTGATAGTAGTCTAAGAATCTGTAAGAGCATCTTATTATTTGAAGTTGTGTTTTTGAGTAAAAGTTCCCCTTGCAAAAGTTAGCAAAATCTTGCAACTAAAGCTGTTGCTTTTCTCTTTGATGTCCAGTTATCTTTCCAGGAACTATGACTGTTTTCAGCAGTGTGCAGCATAATTTCTTGCTTCTATTCCATATAATGCAGTTTAACTTCTTTTCTTTTTCAAGAACTTCCAAATGCATAAGCTGATTGCATGTGTCAACACATTAGAGGGACAAAACTGAGAATAGGAGAAATGCATGAGACTTGCTTTATTGTGTAGCACTCAAGCTATGCCTAAACTTCAGGCAGTCTAGGGATATGTAGACCAAAATATACAGTTGATCACTTACTAGAACTTATTAGATAAGGAAAAGTGAAGAAATGGTGATTATATACTTGAGGGCCTCTTGAAAATCAGAATTGAGTGGTAAATCTTTGCTATAGGCATGCTTTAAAGAATGAGCCATATGCATTTATTCCTATGTAGATTTTTCTGCTGCAGATTTACAGGAACTTTTGTTCCAGGAACTCCGAAGAGTTCTTGACACCTTTAAATTTTAGCTTGAGAGGAACTTTTTGAAGTATTTTCTTAGAGTAGGTTATGTCAACATTAAACAATTTCATTTTAATCCATCTTCAATGTATCCATACAACAATGCTGCGATCCCTGATGTTTTTATAAACCTTCAATATCTGTTCTTTTTGCCTCCCTTTCTTAAGCACTATTGGAACATGAAGGAAAACTATGTTTTCCTTCTTCAGTATGTGTTATTCTTGTAATCCAGAAACTATTCAGAAACTGTATTGCTAGCCATTAACCACTGTTGTTTAATTGTTTAACATATAGTAATTCTAATGTTTCAAATTACTTGTAATTTGGATCCTGAAACTATGTAGGAGATTCAGCATGTTGCTATTCAAACTGAAGCCACAAGAGGCTGTTGAATACTAAACATTACAGCACTTAGGACATAAGTAAGTTTTCCAGGGGGGGAGTTGGACTTTTGTCTTTCTGATAGGGAGGCCATATCTGTGAAAGTGACGTTATAAACAGAAAGAAAGCTGTCAGCAGCTTCTCTGCCACCAGTTCCATACTATTTTTCTTATTTTTGGCTTTGGCTATTTTGCGCTTAGTTTTTATAAAGAAACCTGGAGTTATGTAAAAACGAAAAAGCTTTTAGATTGTGACGGTCATTAAAGTGGTTTTTTTGGCGGCTTTTGCTAAACTATAAATGCATGCTAGAAACTAAATTGCCTTTCAGATTTAACATCAAAAACTTTTAGCTTACAATTAGCTGACTGTAGATGCTTTTGGAAAATATTTTTCATCAGGAAACATACCATAACATAATATAATTGAGTTGCATGTGAAAACTCTTCCTGAGCAAGTGTATAGCTTAAGACCCAAACCATAATTCGTAGCAATTAAGAGGAGAAGGTGTTATTCATCCCTTTGTAGCCAACTGTTTTTGCAGACTTTGTGTATGTAAAATTAAAAGCGATAATTTAACAATTTCCAGAATCTGCTCTATTTTTTTTCTAATTAAGCTTGTAATTAAAGTTTTTCTGTAGACCTTTCTGTGATGTTTTGCATGAGTAGATCCTCCAAGTTAATTCCAAGTGAATCCATATTGTGCTTCCTATGGGAGTCACAGAAAGGAATCATAGAAGTGGTGTGAAAGTTTTAGATATATCGGTTGCTTTTCTCTGAGTTATACTGTAGGAGAGCATATTTTCTGACATGTACTATGAGCCATTCTTTTCCTCTTCAGAGAAAGTAAGCAAGAAACTCTGCATTAGGCCGAAGTTAAAGTAACTTCCATTAATGTTGCAGAAATACGATGGTATGTTGGTAGAGGCCTAATGTACTAAAACATTCAAGAAGAAACTGGCTCAGTTTCAGTTGAGAGCAAGACTAACACTATAATGGTGTTTACTCTGGCCACTTACCACTACTGTAGGTGAAAGGTAGGTACAGAAAGCAATACAGCAGCTTGCAGCACCGAGCAGGCTGGTGTTTCAGCAAGTCGGCACTGAACAGGGTGGTGTTTCAGCAGTGCACTGCCCTGTGTGCTGCGATGGGTAACCAGGGCAGTCTGGAAGTGCCCAGGTTTTGTGGATCATGTGTCTGCAACTGGAGTTCACGTGATTCCTTTCCTCGCTGAGTGCAGACTAGCAACCACTGTTCTGTTCCTAAAATACAGTTGTAACCTCAGTACAAAAACAGAAGTGTTTTATCAGACATCCTCCAGCTGCTGTTAATGTTTACCACTCATCTGGACCATCTGTAAAACTCTGCTGCTTTGCATTTGATGGTTATGAAGAAAAACAAAGCATCCTGAAGGACTTGTTGAACTTTTTTTCTAAGAAGCTCCCTGTTTTTCACATCTTTTCAGTGCTGATATATTGTCTTGTACAGGAACTGTGTGATCTTTTTCTTGCATGTGTGTCATTTTCTATTTTTAAAAAGAAGAATGTAGTTGCTCTTGTTATTTATAGTGGTGCTAGTGAGATCACCATAAGGCTTACTGATTTCTGTTTTTTTTTTTCCTCATACTGCCTTCTGTGCAAAATACTGTTGTATTACATCACTATTCAACTTTTAGAAGTCTGAATAGTCTTCTCCAGGTCTGAAGGCATTTTTGGGTGCATCCAAGTATACATTCTTTGGGTGCATCCAAGTATACATTCAAGTATATATTCTTGACCTGCAGTAAAGGTAATGTGGTGTACACTCAATGGAGATGGACCTGCCCTCTCACTGCAGGAAAGGAGGTTACACAAAAGCTGGGAGGTGATAAACTATTTCATGCTGCTTGGTCAGTCTTTTAACAGCTGCCTCATGGAGGTGGTAACAGGCAAATTGAAATTATATTGCATTTCTAGCTATTTCTATCTAGCTGTTAAAAGATATTAAAAACTTGACTTTACTCACATCTAGAGTTAAAAGAGTAACTACACTTGTTCCCTCAGTAGTTAAATGTTACGTAAAACTAACATTGCTACATATTATGAGGATTTTTTTTTTGTTATTTTAAATCTTCCCTAGAATCTTTTGAAATTACTCCCACGGTATTTTTGGTTTCATGTTTCTAAATGCCATCCTGTTTATTTTGGACTGCATTGAAACAGATCATACAGCAAAGGAGGCCTGTTCTGCGTTTCTGCTTTGTGTGGGTCATGAGATACGCACTTGTAACCAAGTACTTCATGTATCTCCTGACTGACCAGCATTTCATACTTTTAAATACTTACAGTATTTTGTTTACTTACTGCACAAGCAGAAAAGACTATGGTAAATTCATCAAATGCTATATATGCATGTATATCCTGGTTCTCTATGTGTGTTGGGAGTAGAGGGGGGCAAGGAGTTTTACCATCTTTGCTGGATAAATTTGAACTGATACCTACTTCTTCTATTGTGCTGTTCCAGGTTTTGTTCGATTGTTGAAATGACACAATAAATAAGATTTTTGCTTTGTGATTGCCAGTTAAAGCATGTGGCACATACGATAGACATCAACAGTTCAGTATATTTGGAATTTTTCCCAGATTTTTAAAACACTGGGTGAACTCTGTTGAAAAGATGAAAAACAATATCACTATTCTTAAGTGTTGGTATTGATGAGGTTCCCAAATGTGCTTCTGCTTGTTTGTACAGTTCAAAGATGCTTATACTAAATCCTGTGAAATGCCTGTAGGCCATAGTGCATGTATGCACTGTCATATGTGTGCAGTTTATCTTCCTGGACCAACTGATGCTCTAGGGAACTGGAATTTCCACCTGCTAATATAATTAGTTGTGTTGGTTCTAATGCATATTCAGTACTTTTATCTACTAGTGGCAGAAGTTTTTGGAAAAAAACAGGATTTTTTTTATAAGACTGCTGATACTTACGTTTTCCTTTGGGTTTTATATTTACTGTTTGTACTCTCATTTCATGTGTCTGACCTTATTTTCTCCACATATTCTGTTCCCACAGACGCACCTATGTTGGCAGCATGCCGGGTAGAATCATCAATGGACTGAAGACTGTTGGGGTTAACAATCCGGTGTTCCTGCTCGATGAGGTTGATAAGCTGGGGAAGAGCTTACAGGGCGATCCAGCAGCTGCCTTGCTTGAGGTAAGAGGTGTTATATTGCAAGCTGTGGGTTTTTTGTGTTTTCTTTTTCTCCAACTAAAAACCTGAAATATTGCACTCAGAAAGGAGGATATCACTTGAGGAAAGACAGCTTTTTTTGTTAAAATAACAGCTAAGAACTCTTAACAATTCAGAAGGTACCTGTACTTTTTCAAATATTTCTTCTCCTTTTTTTTGAAAGCTCTTGGTGGCACAGGCCTATACCACAAGTAAATGTATAAATATGGGCTAGTTGTGCATCCTTTATCAGTATTTTTTAATGTTGTGATTAACTTTCTGCACTTAAATTTATCATTTAAGTCACAAATCTTCAGTTTTTGACTAATTATGATGTGCTTAATTATACCTTTGTTTTCCATGAGAGTCAGCTATTAAATGCATATGTATGTGGTTCCTTTTTCTTCAGTTCTGGGACTCAAATCAAGATAAAAATCAATCTAATTTTGAAGTACATTGTACAGTTATTTTGTCATAGGGTGTATAGAGATGTGAAAGCTGACTTGCTTAAAGACACAAAATCTAAGAGGTATAAATAAGGACTTTTTTGAAGGAGATATTTTGACTTATTTTGTAGATCCATTACCTGTAGAAAAGTTATTAACGAGATCAGTTGTGGAGATTTCAGGATGCTACAACTGGCAGGTTATGATGAAGATGAATCAAGGTGTATGGCTTGCGGACAGAATTTGCAGTAGAACAAGCAGTGAGCTGCCAGAACCTTCGTCCTGCCTTTGTCTGTGGAGTATAAGACAGGAGATTAAGCCAGTACAGTTGCTTTCTCCACAGCTGGGACACACTGATTTACTTTTGCAGCAGTTTCTTTCTAGCAGTTTGCTGGAAAGAAAAGGGAGCATCTCTGTGGCTATGGGAGTGAAACAAAGCATGGCCTTTTACCAGCCGCTGTCAGTGCCAAAGGCTGGGTGTGTCTTGCCCTCCTGGAATTGCTGAAGGGCAGAGTGGAGGATTGGGAAGATGAAGGCACAGTTAGGCTGGGCTAGACTGAAACTCTTGGGACTGACAGAGCAAATGCAGGACTAGTGCCGTTAATGATTTTGGTTTTGTGTGTGTCTAGAATTTCATTCTACTGCTGTAGTGTTATGCTTTTTAATGCTCTCATATATTCTGTCAGTCTGTAAAAGGCTGCTATGTTGTCATTGTTTTAGCTGACCTGCTTTTGTGATCATTGCATACTGGCTCTTTCACTGAAATAATTGAGGGAATCATCCTAGAATCATCTGTTGGCAGGCTAAGGTTTGGTAACTGCTGTAGCTGGAGGTCGTGGGTAGGAATGAAAGTAAATGATTCTGGAAACATTTGCATACAGTCATTTTAATGAATCTTTTGAACCGGTATTGCCTGTATTGCTTAATACAGTGCTTTGAATATGAAAATTCCTACTCAAAAATGATTCTTTTATTTTTAATGTCATGAACTCACCTATTTTATGACTTTCTACAAATGTCCTTATAGTTAGATACTCCAAAATACTGTGTATATACGCTACAAATAGTGTAAATCTACTGAAAAATGCTATAGATTCTCTTTTTAACTTTTAAAAATGATAATTATGATGCTATAGCTTTGTATTTCTCAAGTGTGTGGTACACATTCCTAAAATGCATGAAAAGCCTCCAAGGAGAAGGAAAACAAGCAGGATTGTGTAACAGATATTCAAATGCATTTTTTTTCTATATGTACTTCCCATTTCTTGCAGGCTTTTATTCTTTGCTGCTAATGGTAACTGGATCTGTTTCCAAGTTTGCTGGTATTTCTCCGGAAATGTCTCCCTTAAATATCAAACTAAACTGGCCTTAATATAGTCAATGCATGATCAAAACTAGTTAAAACATTGTGTTTTGTTAGTGAGCTGGCTGTTGTTTGTGAGAGGAGCAAAATCAGTGATGAAGCAACAATTCAACATTTCTTGGAAGGAATATCACTGGGTGGGGAGGGGGAATGTTTTGATGGTGAAACTATTCGTTAATGTTGTTAATTACATTCCACCTCTGCTGTTTATATTTGGTTATGTTTCATTGCTTATGATGAAGCAGAGATTAGCATTTCATCCTTTTCCTATCATGCTAGGCATGGGAGGGCAAACACAATGAATTTATTAGTGAATTACTTTATGTGTGAATTGCTGATACTTTGCTGTTGCTTTCAAATGATTCTATTTTTGCATTTTAAAACCATCTTCTCAGTGACATTGAATTCTCTTCCTGCATTATTCCAGCTGAGGCTCTTCAGGTCAGCTCGCAGCTGCCTGCTTGGGCCACAGTCCCTGTGCAAATTACTGCTAATTGGCCATTAGTTGCATCTGGAGAAGTAATTGCTTTAGTAACCATGTCTGGGTGCTTCTCCCACCCATGTGAGATCTCTGTGCACCTCTACTCCTGTCTATGAGCATCCTAACGCAGATGCTTTACCTCTTCTAATGGAGAACTCATGTCTGCACATAAAATGCTTAATTGTCAACTGGTAGAAGAACAAGTAATGGTAAATGGTCACTTAACTGGTGAGTTGGTTTTCCAAATCGCCTTTACTGCTTTGGTGAGTGCCATCATTAAGTTTAAATAGCACATCCTTTTCTGCTAATGTATAGCTATGTTAAATCCCCACTGCCTATGCACACTGGGTTATATTCAGAAAGAAAGCTGGCATACCCTATAAGCAGAGGTTAATTTTTGTGCTTACTGGATGTGTGTTTAGTTATGGTGTTTCTGTGGAGTTGTTTAAGCAAAACAGAATGTCTTCCTATTTCCAGTTACTGTTCATCAACAAAGGAATGTTTTATTCTAAATTTAGATGACCTCTGTTTAAAAGACAAGAAAGTAGAAATGGATCCAAGTGTCTGATAGCAAGTATTTGTATGCAGGGAAATCAGACCAGGAGCATAGCCAGGCAATTAAGTGTTCATGGAACTTATTGTAGATTTCGTGGTAATAAAATGCTGGTACAGAGATGTCTCTAGGCATGTGAGCTGCTGGACACAAATTAAGCAAGATGTTTTGTTCACTGAATATTCTTTTTGTACTTAGTGTTTTTCTGTTGAATGTCTTTGGAGAATTTTTAAGTGTGAACTTTAGAAGAGCAACCCAGCTGAAGAACAGTTCTGTGTGCTTTGGAAATCTCTTTTAAACCAGTAGGCATTATATTATTTTTGGTATTATTTTAAGATTTTTTTACTATTACAAAAAAATGCTAGTCCAGAGAAATTTTAGCACTTGTAAAAAATCTCAGATCATTCACATTTCTACATACCTATTATGTAAATTGATTTTGATTACAACTTGCATTACCTTTATTGGATAGTGCTGCTTGGACAGGAACACAGCAGCACTTTTTTTGCTATGTAACAGTACTACTGTAGTCAACAGCACAGCAGAATTCATAAGAAAATATTATAAGCTAGAAGGGGAAAGAGATTAATATGCATGTGAGACAGATAGCTTTTCTTAAGGAGGGGGGGAAAAAAAAGAAAAAGGAAAGAAAAGGAACTGCCTGGCCTGGCATAATGCAGAATTCCAGCCTCTTCAAAAGAGGTTGTAAGTGGCTGAGCTCATAGACTGGCAGTTGTGCAAATGATGCCTATCAGTTTAAAAAAAAAAGGAAGGTCAATTAGAATTTGTGGTTTAAGTCTTGGAAAAATCTACAAAACTAGACTTGGAATATGAGACTAATGTTTGATGTAGTTTATCTTCCTTTGTGTTTTGACGCACTGCGTGTGATTGTAGTGTAGGACGCTACACTGTGGGACTAGTTGAGGTAAGAGATATCGCTGACTTGATTGAATTATTCATCAGTGTACTTGGCTAGTCATGATACTTCAAGGCCTTTGCCTTCAGCAATAAAGAAGAGAGTAAACGATAGCAGCTGCCTGCTACAGAGGGTAAGAAAAGAAGCTTTTGAATAACTTGCAGCCAGTGAATAATAATGTTCACTGAGTTATAACCTTATGTTCGCAAGTTAGCTACATGCTCCAATATGCTTAAAGACTGCACCATAAGGGGAAAGTAGGACTTCATTACAGTGACAATAACATTCCAAAAGTTATTTTTAAGAACGGCAACATTTCAAAATGTGAACTTTTACTAAAAACCTGAAATTTTACTAAAAATCTGCTATGTTTCTTGTTTGCAGTTAAAAAGTATTTTAATAGATTTGTGTCTTGATTTAAGCTTTTCTATTCTGAAGTTTTTTAACTTTTCCAAGATTGGGTAGAATTTAGAGTAATAAAAATGTTATGTTTTTTCTTTTCTAGTCAGCTAACAACTATTTGGATTCAAAGATTTTTAGAATTATCAACACTGTTCTTGGCTATAATTCAAGCTGCTTGGACAAGGGGTGCATTCATGGGATATAGGCATATAAATTATTTTGACAGCAGTGCGCTATTTCTCAGGAGATGCCTAGGTCCCATTATTTGTAACATGAGAATTATTCATGTCAGCATAGCATAGATAATTCATCATGTGGGAAGAAAAAGTATGACAGTAATTTAAGGGAAGAGATAGAATTAAGGTGGGTACACAGGTGCTGATATAGAAGCCAAATGTAGAATCCTGTGTACAATGACCCTCCATTTTTTTGGCTCTATTTCAAAACTAGGAGGAGGCAACTTAATGCAGTCATGATTCTCATAAATACTGTGTTTATTAGCTGAGAGTGAAAAACAGCTCCTTCAGAGAAACAGCTCAAATACATGCAAGTAGTTATAAGTAGTAATAACAGCAATAGAAAGACAATACTGTTTTTAAGGCATGGATTTACTTTTCCTACAGTAGCAGTAAATTATTGAGGTTTGTCAGAGTACGTGTTGATGTTCTTCCGTGTTTATAATTGGATTTGTTTGTGTGTTTGTTTTTTAAATCACAAATCTTGGGAGAAAAAGGAGTAGTGCAAAGATGGTTTCAGGAAAGCTAAAACTCAATCACAGTTGACACTTCAGGGAGAGACATCAACGACAATGAGAAGAGCTTTTATGGCTGTATTGCTAGTAAAAGGCTAAGAAAAGGAAATGTGGGACTGTTTTTTGATTCAGTAATAGTAGGCAAAATGCATGGAAGGAGAAAATACACCGTCTGTCATAGAGTACATGTCATCAAGCGTCTGCATGTTGCTTAGATGAATGCACTGCAAGCTTATATCAGTTATTAGGTGCTGAGGCTCTAGCAAGGTGCATAGTGCTACTGTTCACAAGGAAAGCTGCTTAGAAAATTCATTAAAGTCTACCAGTAACTTCTGAAAAAAAACCTAGGTAGTTTGAATTTCAAGATATAAAGGCTTTTTGATGCAGAACTGGAGACCAGCACAGTCTGGAGACCAGCACAGGCACATACTGGCTGAAAGCTTCTGGGCTCCCACTTGTGCATCCTAACTCTGTGGTTATAAGTGCTCTACCAAAATATTGACTGTAGCATGGAAAATTAATTTCAAAATTAATAGTAGCTTAGGAGAAAATTAAAGCAGTTAGTCTGTTTTGACAGATTTATGTATAATTCATATATATATAAGAATATATATAAAATGTGGATGTCAATTCATGTTCACTCTTGTTTTAAGATCTTGGATCCAGAACAAAATCACAGCTTCACCGATAACTATTTAAATGTAGCCTTTGATCTGTCCCAAGTGCTTTTTATAGCTACAGCCAACACTACAGCTACTATTCCACCTGCTCTTTTGGACAGAATGGAAGTCATTCAAGTTCCAGGTAACACTAAAGTGTCTTCATTAAAATGCCTCTTACACGTCTTTAATGTTGGAGTGTTTTTTGTTAAATAAAAAGCAGTTCTGTAAGATAAACACAACAGAAAGCTAGACTGAATGACCAGACTTTTCAAAAGACACCTATTTGTTTGCGAACATTATATCCTCTCTTACTAGATTTTTTAGCATTGTGTTTATGAAAATTCAGTTCCAAATATTTGGAGATAACATATATTCTGTAGTAATATTTTTCACTAGTTGATATGCTTGTATTTCAACCTGCTAATGGCTAATAGATCTTTTAAAATCTAAGTGAAGAAACTTTTGAAAGACTCTTTTCAAAGACTAAGGCTTCTCTTGCTGTTCATACAATGTTCTGAAAAACCATGCAAACAGCCTTTGAAGTTCTAGCTGGTCAAAGAACAATTGCAGTAACTGACTAATCTGATTAAAAAAACAACTCCCAAGTGTAATCATTTTACTCAACAAAATCAATAAAATCTTTTTTTAATTAGTCCACAAATACACAATTCTGAGTAAAAACCATTTGCCAATTAGGACATGTGAAAATGAAATTGGATATGAGCACTGCAGGTGTTAGAACATAGTTTGGTAAGGTTTCAGGCAGAGGTACTGCTGCTTGTAATCTAAACAGGTGAAGGTGACTAATACTATTTTTATTGTGATGTATACTATAAATATATTGTAGAAATTTAACACACAATGATTTATTCCCATAATCATGTTCTGGAAGATCGTCAAATTAAAAACTTATGCCATAATGCTTACAGGCATATGGAGGAAAAACAGTATACCCTGCAATGTATTTCATTTATACTGATTTCACTGTATATTTGGTGTAATGGAGTAAGTTCTCTAGGATATGTAAAACCATTTGTAGCAAAATTTGGCAGTTCTAGAAAATACTGAAAACAAATAATCTGAGAAAATAGTTTATTGAATTGCACTGTTTTCTGGAGCTATCCTGTGTGAAATAATGTAGTAAGCAGAGGACTATACCTGTGGAGACATAAAGGCAGGGTGTGCTTGTACCTTGGGTGTTACCTTCAGACTGCAGCTTCCAAAGCTGGCCTAGGAGCCTGAGTTCCGTGTGTAGAAGTCAGTCTTGTGGGTGTAGTGCTCAGCCGACTTCAGGAAGAGCAGGTCTGCACTGAAGATTATTTGTACATGTTTGTTATTAAATAGTAATATGGTAATATACTGTAGAATCTCTTTCCTTTACAATGAGCCTAACTGTAACCCTAACTGTTAAGATAACTTTCCAGGGAGGGTGGTACTTTACAAGGCAAAAAAACTATCAATCTTTCATTATGAATGAAAGAAAAAAGTTCTGTTCTATTATTATTTTGTGCATGTGTGAAACTCAGTTTTCTAAACTATTCATAATATGCCTAATACTCTCGGTATCACATTAAGGTCCCCTTTAGAGAGAGAATGAACTTAGAGGTTGATCATACATAGTGACAGACTTTCTTAACTCTTTAAGCTGGTTTGACACTAAGCCAAATATGTTGAGTACCTAGAATGTTGCTACTGTAAATGTTAGTATCTAGGAATTATTTAGATTCTGGAGATATCTTGGTAGGGGGAGGATTATTAAATTCAATTGGGTATAATTGGGAGTGGATAATAAATTTTAAAAAGTAATGCATGGATGTAATGATTAGTAAACATACATTCCTTCTTTTGAAGGATATACACAGGAAGAAAAAATTGAAATTGCACATAGACACTTGATTCCTAAACAACTTGAACTGCATGGCCTGACTCCACAGCAGATTCAGATTCCACAAGTAACCACTTTGGACATAATTACCAGGTAAATCAGTTGTTCATTGCTTTTAAATGACCTTTTTGCTGGTACTTAAATTATTTTAAACCTGAAACATTTCTTTCAATTCAGATTTAGTCTTTATATATTCAGAAATTCAACAACTCTTAATTTATGGAATGATCTTTCCGTTTTGTTCTTAGCTCTTCTCTCTACACTAAGCAGAAATATTCTTCCTTCTCTTGAGGTTTCCTTACTCTAATTTTAAGAGTGGGTCTTAAGTGGTTGTGTTGGCACAGGTGACAAAGCGGTATGAACAGGCAGAAACATTTCAAGCTAGCATTTCTTTAGTGCCTTCAGTGAATTCAGTGTCAATACATGGTTTGGGCATAACACAATCTTGATTTTAATCAAGCTTTACTTATGTTATCTTAGAAAAAATGGAGATTGTAGTTTTGTATATTGGGAGTTGGTGGGCCACGTTTGCCTGAAAAATGAAAGTAAGTTAAAAAATAGTGTTTTAAAATGGGCTTTATTAATTGAAACTACTTTTTTTTAAATTGAACATAAAAGATATCAATCAGAACCCTTTTAGGCTTGAAACTAATTAATTTACAAGTAAAGAAATACATCAGCATTCAGTGTATTGAAGTATTTTTGAAAGCATTTTTGAAGTATTATTGTCTGGTATTTCTTTTTAAGTCATAGATCAAAGGGAAATATATTTTTCCAGTCAGTTTCTCTACTTTCAATGAATTAAATTTGAATTAAAAAAAAACCCTTCCTGATATATATTTTTTTCGCATTAGAGGAGCTCAGTGTCATCAGAGCATTGTTTAGTTTTTCCCTAAGTTTTGTCTCCAGATGTCAGCAGTGTCATCTCCTGACTCAGTAGTTTGATTTTTGTTCACAGTTTAATCAAAAGGTAACAGTTTGATATTAGCACGGTTTTTTTTTCCATTTAGTAGAGCAGTCCAAGGCCTTAGAGCTTTTGACATTTCATTTTATTTGGATGCGTATTTAAAAAAGTGTATTAGATTCAAAAGACATCTCCTTTATTAAAAAGAACACTACTCTTTGTCTCTCTGTAAAATGATGGTGTCTGTGCTAGGTACACTAGGGAGGCGGGAGTCCGCTCTCTGGATCGGAAACTGGGAGCAATTTGCAGAGCGGTGGCTGTGAAAGTGGCAGAAGGACAGCACAAAGAAACAAAGCCAGATCGTGCTGAAGTGGCTGAAGGAGAAGGTTTGTATCTTTTGCATGCCTTATTAAAAAGGAAGCTCCTAATGTAATTGGGAACGTTGTGGGACTCTCTTCATGGCCTTTTAAGAAGGCAGCATATGTCACTTAAGGATTTATGGCCATTCATGAAACTCATTAGCTCACATAGTAACCTTAGAAGTGATGCTTCAGTGGTCTTTAGTGATAGTCTTTTACTTTATTAACTGCTTGGGTAGAAAGGAA
>JAUBOD010000974.1:423769-450735 GCA_032353885.1 Nothura maculosa | reverse complement strand
GCATAACATGATACAACGGTTGGAACCCAGAAGCAAGAAGTGATTTATGGGATTCAGACATGAAAGGAAGTTTAGGAAAGGTAATATTTGGCTATTAAAACTGAGTAAACTAATCCTACCTACATTGAAACCAAGGCTTGGTGTTTATCTTTGTACTATGAAATTCGTTTTTGGGATAAATCCAAATTTTTTCTTCCTGGAAATTTGAATGTGACTGTCTATATAGGTGGTGTCGTCATTTCAGGTGGTTTTAAATTTTAATTTTTAAAAATAATTTATGGCTATTCTTCTAGGATGGAAGGGAACAAGTATAAGACATTAATGGAAAAATGAATAAATTTCTCATAGTCAGCACATCTAATAAGGTGATCAAATAAAACTTTTTCTCTCAAAGTTAGTGTTTGTAATTGCCTTTGGGAACTTGGCTGCATGCTCTTATAACAGCTTAGGAAAGGTCAGAGTTTAGGTTAACATTTTTGAAAACAGGGAAGTCTGGAGTTTGTTATTGCTCAAGATTATAAAATGAGGTCTAGTAATTAGATTATATATGCACAAAGGGTTTCTTATTCTTTTCACAGGGCAGGTGGTCTCAAAGCTTAACTACCCAGTTGTTTACGAGAAGCCTCTGTCGCTTCAGCTGTTGACAGAGAATTGAGTGAAATAAAAACAAGCAGAAATGGTAAATCATTGTGTGCGTGCGTGAGGTGGTGAAGTACTTTAGTATCACACAAAAGCAGCTGTAGATACACTCAGTTTTGTTTTATAATAGGAATTATCATATGAGATTACTCAGCTTTTTAAGGTGAATACTGTCAGAATTACAACCTGACTTGCAGGCATAGCACAGTTACCTCTTCCCTGTACTTGCTGTTTTTAGTACATTTTAATGTACTATGTATAAGAAATGATAGTTCAACAAAAATAGCAAGATTGGCTGAAACAAGAGGAGGGCTAACTGGCAAAAGCTGTGTTCCCAGGAAAGGAATTGGATTGTGTGTAGAGCAATGAGTTGTTGTAGAATGGAAAGATTAGTGGCCGTTGGATAATAACGATCTGATTTGAGTGCTGCATGAAAGCGGAATTGATGCTATTATTATAATAGCGATGTCGAGTATTTTTCTTGGTTCTGCATGAAAGCATTAGTGAGAATTGTATTGTAACAATATTAACTGTAAAAAGGCCTTTATACATCAGGATTAATAAAAGGGTCATTTGTATCGTGTGCAATGAGACATTCCCGCTTCATCCATTCCATTCTGAAAATTACTTTTGCACCACTCTACACCCACTTTCAGTATTACATTAAATAGATTAGATCAGTGATTTGTGTCTTTCCGTAATGTTTAAATTTCCTAATCTTGAGTTGCTGTGCCTATATCGGGATGCAGAGGAAGCCATTCTTGGCATTCACCTGGGACAACATAGGCAATTTCTGCAGATGTTGGCTTTGGAGGTCGGAGGCTCAGCACACGGCCCTGCTGTGCAGCCTCCTGCCTTAAATGGGTTTTGAGACGGCTGTTATGGAGGTGGAATGAAGCATCTTTGCTCTGAGTGTGTATGTGTGTGCACACTATGCTTTTCTTAATGGCAGCCTCAGGGCAGGGAGGAACTGCTGTAAGACTGCCAGAGTCTTAGAAATATGGGAATATTTCAAGTATTTTTCATTTTTCTGATAGATGTTTCACTGAAGTACTGCTTTATACTTTCAAGAAAACAGTAAATGAGCTCTTAACACCTGGATCAAATGCAGTGGGCAAGTGAGCACCGGTTCTCCTATCGATATCGAGGCTCTTGGGCACAGCCACAATACAGGGCTGCTGCAAGACAAATTTAATTCTCCAGCTTTTTTTGTGCAAACAACCAGCTGCACACTGAGGTTAAAATAATTTTGAGGCTTTTGTATTTACAGGGTCTCCATTAACATTTTTCATTTTAACATTTGTGTAGAAAACCAAAATGTTATCACTAAGGAAACAGCTGTACTGCTGTGGTACTTAAAATGGAGTAAGAAAGGAACATGCTTCTGAATCCATAACTAGAGCTTTGTGTGAGCCCTTCCCTTCCTCCCCCATGAGTATTTTATGTCTGAAAGCATTAGGCTTTTGGGGTTTAGAGCCCTTTTGGAAGGGTGCATCACATCAGTGGGTATTTCCAAAAAGGCCAAGTTGCCTAAAAGGCTGCTTGTTCTGGAAATGAGATGTTACTGAATGAGGTGCAGAGTAGAGTTAATAACCACAGTCCTGTGGCAAAACAACTTGGGTAAATGTGGCCCAAGTGCTGCTTCTGGATTCGGCAGAGCTCAGTTCTTTCTAAATGTCGGAAGTAAGTTAAGCATTGAAACCCTTGCAGGAGACCACAGCACAGCTGTAAGTGTACGTGAAAAGGACTGCAGTAAATTATAGTGCTTTTAGTAATATTCACAGTCAGTTCCATTATTTATATTATACTATATTAAACATCATCATCTGCAAATGTTTTTTATGTGTATCTAATGAAAAGAGCAAAATCCTAAATGAACTTCATGTATTTTGCAACATGACCTACTTTAAACGAGTTGCTTCTCCATCAGTGCTGTTGATTTAAGATTGTCTTTGCTGGACAGTTTAGAACATGTTTAGTCTTACTAATAATGAAATTTGATGGTGTATTATTTTTAATTTGACTACGTATCTTTTCTGTTCTTAGATTGCAAAGAGCATATCACAGAAGATGCAAAAACAGACTCCATCAGTGACACAGCTGACCTGGCTCTGCCACCAGAAATGCCGATTTTAATTGATTTCCATGCTTTAAAAGATATCCTGGGGCCACCTATGTATGAAATGGAGGTAACAGCCTCATTGGTTTCTATTTGACTGCTGTTGCTCTATTTTGAATAGTCTCTGTTGTTCTGCTGTTGATTGAGTTAGCACAATATTACCTTTAAAAAAATGTAATGTAAAAAAAGTTATTTATATTTCAGTAGATATCTTTTCACCTAAAGATATTTTTGTTTACTTATTTCAGAGGATGAGTAATGCAATGGCAGACTTTCTGTAAGCAAAGATGCCTGCAGCAGTGCTTAAGAATGTGTTGGTGTTCTTTCAGTTTATAACAATTTAGCTTTTGTCTGGGGAATGGTTTGTGGTCTTGGGAAGGAAGCCAAGAGTGGAACCCAGGAATCCTGCCTTGGACGTAGCTGTGTCCCACATGCCCCCTAAAGCCAGTCAGCATTTTTGGGTATTAAAGCCACTTCACTTTACACTGGAACTTCTCAAACTTTCTTTAAATTAATGCAATTCTGGACTTAAAAATAGGTCCCGTGATTAGGCAGCTCTGCCCCTTGGTAGGCTTGTTTCCAGAACCTTGAATTTCTTTCCTGCTTTTGCATTTGCTGCATTTAATGACAATGCCATCCATGAATGCATTTGTTACTCTGGGATTCTCTTTTTACCCTTTACAGTGCAGTTATTCAGTGCTTTGCTTTAGATCCAGGTGAACTGACTTGATTATAAGGAGTGTGTACCTGTAAAACAGTGTAGCCCTAAAGCTCTGCTGGAACACCAGGTTGTGCTGTCCTTGTCCTGGAAAAAAGAGAAAACTGAACCACAAAGTTGTGTAGAAAACAGAAGGAAAGCTACTGAAAGGATGAAATTCAAACCTTTAAGGAATTTCCTTTGAAGAGTCATCTCTCCTGAATGAAAGAATTGGACTCTGATGGGATTTGGAGGCCAAAAAGCAAACATGGTGCAGCAGAGAAAACATTAGACAGCAGGGAAAAATGATTTTTGGTTTAAATATGATTGCATTTAACCCAACAGTAATGTATTTATCTTTTGATTTTTAATAAGTACAGCTGTTTCAAAGGCAGCTATCGAAGTATTTTTGCAGTGGTTTAAGATTGTTGCCTAACTCGTTTCCTACATTCTCTTCCTTCAGGTGTCGGAACGGCTGAGTCAGCCTGGGGTGGCCATAGGCCTGGCCTGGACCCCGCTGGGCGGGGAGATCATGTTTGTGGAAGCCAGTCGCATGGACGGCGAGGGGCAGCTCACGCTCACGGGCCAGCTCGGGGATGTCATGAAGGAGTCGGCGCATCTGGCCATTAGCTGGCTGCGCAGCAACGCAAAGCGCTACCAGCTGACCAACGGTGCGGGGCAGTGAGGGCGCTGAACGGGAGCCATGGGGGCTCCTGTGCCCTCAGCGCATCAGCTCAAAGATGCACAGACAGGAGGCTGTTAATATTGCTTGGTGTTAAAATGTCCTAACACCTCATAGATTGTGGCATTGCAGAGTGACATTAGCAGTTATTCTTATTCATTGTAGAAACGAATGTTAATGGAATAAGGCTTCTTCAGTCAGCAGTGATTTCTTGCTTAAAGTACACCCCAGAGTCCTGGAGGATGCTTTGTAATTTGGTGAACAGCCAAACCAATAGCCCAGTAATTGTTGAGTATTTTTCATTACTTAGAGTAGTTTGGATTAGTTTATTAAACTAAAAGGACTGAACAAATGCACAGGAAATACTGCTCGCATCAATATTTTAAACTAGAGAGGAAAGTGTCTGTATATGTATTTATAGCAGTGTCACATAGATAACATAAACAGGAAGATATTAACTTTTAAATAAAGTAGAGCACTGCTTTCCTGCTGTTGACATATGAAAGCTGACATTTAATGTTTAGGACATAATGGAAAAAAAAATACATTAAGGAATTCATCTATTTAATCTCTGTTTTGAATTTCCCAACACTGGTAGATGGGTTAATGTGTAAGGGTTTTATATGGGAATCTGAATTTAAGGTTGTTGGTTTTGAGAGGGTTTGGTTTTTTTTGGAATACAACGATTCTTCTTCAGCATCCCACTAAAAACAGCACTAAGACTGGTAGTTCTCTGGCGCCCTTTTAGAATAAAGGCCAGGAAAACAAAACAGATTCAGATTTTTCACATTCAAATTGTTCTTTTTTCTTTAAGCTTCTGGAAGTTTTGATCTCCTTGACAACACTGACATCCATCTGCACTTCCCAGCTGGAGCTGTCACAAAAGATGGACCATCTGCTGGTGTTACCATAGTAACCTGCCTTGCTTCACTCTTCAGTGGGCGGCTGGTGTGTTCAGATGTAGCCATGACAGGAGAAATTACACTAAGAGGCCTTGTTCTTCCAGTAAGTAGCATTTGAGAAAAGAGCTAAGTTGTATTAATTCTTCAATTCTAGATTTAAAAACTATTCGCGCCTCCTTACAAAAGCAGATCCTTGCTGGTCATGCCCAGGGGCTGACCCTACTCCCTTCATGGCAAGTGTGTTAAAATGCCTCATGAGAAAAGCAGACTTACAGATCTGAATATTGAAAACAGTTCCACATTTGTAGTGCAACTTCAAATGTATTTCCTCAAACTGTTAGTAAAAGAGGATCTCTAGTTTCACTGTAAAGTTTTCTTAAAATAATTTCACACAAATTACTCCTGAAATTGTCATGTTTGACGTTTCTATATATGGGTTTTTAGATACTGTTCAATATATATGGTTCAGCTCAATGGAAGTTCCCATAAAGCTTTCTCATACAATGATGGCAAAAAAAAAAAACAAAAAACAACCAACAAAAAAACCCCTCACTCTGTCTGAAAAACAGTAGCAGCAAATAGAGCTTGACATTACTGATTATAAGCAGATGTGGGAATTATCTTGTACCCAATGCTGAGGTTATAAAGCATTTTATTTAATGCAGTAGAAAGTAAACGAGAGAAACTGCATTTGGTAATGGACTCGAAGGCTCTCCAGAAGAGTTGGGTGGCAGTTAGTGCATCAAGGCTCCCCGCTGTTAAAAACTGAAGTGAACCCAGTGTTCACTGTGACATGATCTAAGTTCTTAACTTCCCAAATCAAGTGTCTGTATTTCCAAGAGTGACTTAACTTTGCCTGTGAGGTTGAAGATAGGTGCAGAAATTAGAGACCTGTAAATCCTATATCAGATTTTATAGATGATCTCTCCCTTCTTCATGCATGTTCTCTAAAATCTTACTTTATTAGTAACAATATTGATGCATAAGGGTACTAGTATCTACTGCCCAAAGGCAAACAATGTACAGTGTGCAGCAGTGTTCAGACAAGATTCAGAACTGTGAGGCTCACTATATTCTACAGGATTGTAAGTCTTACTTTTTTGGCTATATATATACACATAGGTCTGACTCTAAAACATTTTAAAGTGGAGGTTCTCTAACTTGGTGTGGAGGTAGGTTTAGAAAAAAAAAAAGATGAAGGGAAAAGCTGTAACTTTGACTAGAACAAAAACTAATTTAAAATTCTTTCTGTATCTTATTACAAACTCAAACAGGTGCCTTCCTGAAGAGAGAAGCCTGTTTTCCTAGACCAAAGCCATTGTGGCAGTTGTGGGGTACACATTTTTCTGTGTGTGTTCCCTTGTACAGCTGAAGTTATTTATCAGCTAGGACTGACAGCAGCACCTATCACTGCCTTTATCTTGAAAGCCTCTTATAATGCAGTTGCAGGATGTCAGCATGCTGTAGTGAAAGAATTAAGTGTTAAAGCAGTTTTTCTTTAGAATTTGTTCTTTTCCTGCAAGTAATAAATTTTCCACTGTTGATACCCTTTGCATCTACATTCCTAGATTATTCTTTTAATCCAGAACTTTTTTCCCCCCCCATTAACTGTTACTGAAAGTGTACTGTAGTACATTACCATCTTATTTCCCTTGTTAAGTAAATTTTGAGCTAGAACTATTGCTACAGTTTTAATTACTTTTCTAAATGATTGGAGGAGGGGAAACTTTTTATTAAAATATGACTCCTGTTGTGATTGAATTTAGAGTACCTAATTTACTACAATAATTACTTTATTAGATTAGTCTCATTTTAATATGTTTTTTTTCCTCTTTATTAGGTTGGAGGAATTAAAGACAAAGTCCTGGCTGCGCACAGAGCTGGACTGAAGAGAATTATTATTCCTCAAAGAAATGAAAAAGATCTTGAAGAAATTGCGGTGAATGTGCGGCAAGACTTGACCTTTGTTATGGCAAGCTGTCTGGATGAAGTTCTTAATGCAGCTTTTGATGGAGGATTTTCAGTTAAGCCCATAGTTGAGCGTTTGAATAGTAAACTTTAAGCAGACAGCCTAAGATTATTTCTGCATCAAATTTTAATACTGATCAATAATTAGCAACAACATAGCAATTATAACTATGAACTTTAGTTGATTTGTTTAAATGCAGATGTGAATGCAATTAAAACTATTACTTCAGCAGTTAACATCCTGCAACCATATTTTATGGAGGTGTTTCCTGCTTTTTACTACTGTTGGCAAAAAGACTTGGAAAAAATACTAATTTCCTGAGCTTCATACTGAGAGATTCAAGCATGAGAGCTGAAGCAAATCCTATTCCTTAGCTTATTTGATACAATGTTATACAAACATCATTTAGTGATAACATCTCTGAAGAAAACAAACCCACAAATAGGAGGTAACAAAATTCTATGGGATGTTCAGACAAAAGCACCCCTGCAGCAAGAGAAGCTAATGGCACGGAGGTTACTCCAAAACAAACTGACTTGGTGCAAAAATAGTAAAATAGTGAATATTAATTTCCTAAATACAGATAAGCAATACAATAAATAGCATCATAGGAAAAATGCAAAGTTTGGAGATCTCTGAATTGCTTAAGGGGTTTAAACAGAAGCAATTTTGTCTGAATCATCAAGCCCTTTTGGCACCTCACAGTAACTCTTATTTTAGAGATGCCAATGTAGATGTCATTTTTCACACTTACATACAGGAAACAACTGAGGAGGAATTTAAATGTACTAGTTCTTGGTTGAGAAAGGAGTGCACTAAAGTTCATGTACGCAGAGTTGTACTTACAGTACTGAAGTAGGCTGAGCGTAGCCGAAGACTTTATGAAAAAGATTGAGCCTGGTAACATTTTGGAGGGACAGAATACGCATCCTTCTTATATCTTACCTGACCTAAAACTAGGAACATTGTGATTCTGGGAAGTTTATGCTTCAAGTTTTGCCTACAAAAAATAATTGGTTTATTTAATTAACAGTGCCAAGAAAAGTGGATCATTAATACTGAATTAGGGGCTGTGAATTATTTAAGGTTTAAGAAAGTCTGTCAGTATCCCATCTCAAGATAACTATCTTAGGATAGCCTTGTCTCTCATTTTCTCTAGATGCTAGTGAAGATAGAAATTTAAACTTCTGTAATTTAATTTTCTTAAGTTTTTCTTTGCTTTGTACTAGAGTCAACTGCAAAAAAAAAAAAAAAGAACCAGCATGCTACAGTCTATAGCTCATTAATTCAAAACAATGGAGGTGAGTTTATGAAATACAGATTACGTTATATAAACAGCCTTTAAAATTGTTTGTTTTAATTTATATATACAAAGAAAATTTATTTTCTTGGAATATAATAGTACTGTTATGAATGATACAAGAATGATATTTCTGCATCCAATTTGTAAGAGCTTTTAAAGCATTCATGGGAAGACTATTAGATTTCACCTAATAAAAGTGAAAAATATATTTTTGTTTAGTTATTTTAAAAATTTTCCTCTTACCATTAACACAGTTTGGAACTTAGCTAGTGAGTAATCAGGGTGCAATGCAGGGAGTCCCAGGATGTTTTCTTACTGGAATACAAAAAAAAATCCCAAAGAAATTAGACAATATATAAGCCACCAGAAAGATATCATAGCCAATATGCTGATTGCCTTCAATCTAAACCAGCAGGGAAAACATTCTGTTCTTACTCAGCTTACTGGGGCTCAAGTCCCAATCCTGCGTGTTGTGACAGGGCAGACAGACAGACACGCAGGGGATCTCAGCGCAGTCTGCTCAGACTTGTAGCAAACCCTTAACTTTTTAAAGATATTAAGTACTTTGATACAAGGGGAAAATAAATAAAGGGGAATAACTAACTACAAGGGGAAAATAGATAAATAAATTACAGTGATTTCACTTCAGATAAACCAGGGAGCTGCTTCTAATCTAAGAAGAGTCAAACAACAGCTGTTCCTCTGCCACACCATTCCCAGGCATACATCTCCCTTCTGCGGACTGAAAGGTAAAGTACTTTGTGCCACTCAAATAGCCTTACACAGATTTACAGGGTTTTGTGTTCTTACTTGCAGAGCTGACTAAGTCCTGTTATTTTCCTTTTTTAAAGACCATATAGTTTTTGTTACTATGGCTAATGCTTATGTGCCTTATCCTTTTACTGAATGCAGGCAAAAATAAAAATCAAGTGCCTGAGCAAGCTAGAACAGCTGAGAGCTTCTGAGGTAATTCCAGTTCACTGGCAGGGTACTTAAGTGAAGCTGCCATTAAACAAAAGTGTGTCCCTTGTGCCTCTCATAGCATTTACGTATGATAACAAAGCTCAGGAATCCAGTGGTATTGCCTTTCTTCTACCCACACTGTAAACAGTTACCAATAAAATTAGCTGACTAGTGATACTCATACTCTTAATCATACTAGCTTTGAAAAGAAACAGCAATAAAATAATACAGTGATATAGGCAACAATACAGAAGATTTTGAAGCAGTACTATAAACAAAAAGTAGCAAGATACATCAAGACAAAACCTAAATTTTCACATCCAACTTTAAGATAGTTTTTCTTCTTTAAGCACAAGGAGATAGCAGTGGCAATAGCACTATAATTAATGAGGAAAAATGCAAGCTCATCTGCATTTCCTTTAAAGAGAAATCTGAGTATTTCTACTTCCAATTCCCAATTACACAGAGATAATACTTTATAAAGGCCACTTAGGGGATGTCTAGTGAGTTTTACTCTTAATACTTCTGAGGATCAAGACCTAAGTCTAATTTATATGCTTAATCGTTCCATGTACAGTTGGACATCATAGATTTTTATATCAAATACAGTAGCACTAGTTCACGATGTAATAGTTCAGCATACATTAGTTATGCTATAACATTTTTCATCTGTGAAACACAATGAAAAGCAACCTGACTATGCCTGTAGCTTCTAAAAATTATCACAATTTTAAAAATCATCTCCAAAAATACACTCTTAAGAACTAGCTCCTTCTGGCCTAAATTAAATCAAAGCACTGATTTGCAATAAGAATTTAAAAGCCATGTTCTTTTGAGGCAGGTGACAGACACACAGAGCCATTTAAAGTACAAGCAGCACCAGTGAACAGCCGTAAGTGAACCCTGTGCTTACCCACCCTGTTACACTTGCGTGTAAGTAAAAGCCTGCTCAGGGCTGCTCTAGCAGGTACTTAGCTAGGATTTCTTCACAAAACTTGAGTGTTAAAATCAGATCATGTTGGCAGATAGGAGCCAACGTCACTGCCAGTCAGCCACTCACAAAACAGTGCGTGGGAGGGTGTGTATATGTATATAAAAGTAATGTAAAGTTTGGCCAAGTTTCTGTCAATAGACCAGAAGACAAAACTGAGGTAAGATATGCAAGCAAATTAAGGTGAGAGTAAATACGGGATTCAGAAGACTGGCAAACAATTCTTGTATGTTCATGAGGAAAATAATGCTGGATTGCAGACTCCTCCAAAGCATCTACATGCTTTCACAAGACACCAGTACCTTTTGTAGATGAAATTTGTGAAAACTCGACCAGCATAAAATCAACTTCTAAAATCTGAAACGTTCCAATTCTACTAAACAGAGCCACCTCTGGTTCTATATTTTATGTATTCCCACTGCTGATTTTCATGGTCCTTACCTGGAAAACCACTTACCTCATTCCTGCATCAAAACAATTTGAACAAGACTTGTCTTATTTTTTTATCAGAAATCAATCTATTAAAGACAGTGCACAGTAAATAAACTGTATTTTAATGTGTTACAAAAGTAGTTAATAGCCAGACTACCTCTCCAAACAGATGTCCATAATTACTAGGTTTGACAAAAATTTCTTTCAAATATTGTGAGATTTAACATTTTTTTTTTCAATTTACTCCTTTTTCTGCCTCCATGTTTTATAACACACATACCATATACATTCATGGTAAAATTTTCACATATAGGCAACCTGCATAAAGCCCAATATCCTACAAAAAGCCTTTATGGCTGGTGACTTATACCTGTAAGAAATTATTTGCATTTTACTGTATATCATATCACTACAATGATATACAAGATCAGTTCAAGAAAATTACTTTTGTTAGTAACAACCAAAAGACATGAAGACAAGAAATTGAGCAATAGTATTACTGTGTCAAACTTTGAGCTAAAGCAAAAAGCATTTTTTTTTAAATTTGCCAGATATTCTTTTAATGACAAATGTAAAGACTGAAAACATTTCATTCTGACTGCCTTGTCTTTTTCTTTTTTAAACAAATGCTGTTTTTATAGCTACAAATACTGTGTAATACAATACCTTCTTTGTACTGAAAAAACAACTAATACAAGGATGCAACTGAGTTTCTAAGCATCTCTAAATTTGAAACGTGAATTTGTTTTTTAATTTGGAAAAAATCTTGATAATTCTCCATTTTTGTTAGAAGATATAACTCAAAGTACAACAACATCTAGACTGTTTTTAAAGGAGCCTTCTTTCCCAACACAGCTTTGAACATAATTGCTCCTTTCAAGTTCAATACATTCACAAAATAGCTCAATTAAGAACAGTATCACCAATGAATTGACTACTGGAAAGAGACAAAATTTACCAAACATACAGAAATATAAGTTTTACCATAGCAATAATGCATATCAAAAGATGACACCTGTAATTAATTTTAAAAAGATACAAAAAAGAGAAAACCTGAATTACAGAAAAGAAAGTCATATTTATTTAATGAAAAACTAGAAGTTAATAAAAATTAGCAAATACACAAAAAATATACACAAACAGCAGCAATACTATGTAGTGACTTACAAAGGTAGGGGGAAAAAGCAGCGGCCAGAGGTCAGACCGCTCAACATGGCTTGTCAGTCAAAGGGGAGGAAAAAAACACAAACAAAAACACGAAACAGTATCCTTTTCAACAGTACAATCAATCTACAAACAAGTTTTAGAATTATTTTACAACATTTCCTGTAGAATCAATTCTTAATACAAAAGATGCCCGTTTTGGGTGTATATATATTTTCAGTGGTTTACTGTTGACTTATTTTAAATATATTAGTGTTACTACATGCAACTGCTTCCTGCGATTTAACAGCCTTTCCTTTTATTTACCTTCATTTACGTCTTATCCTTCGTCTACCAAATAGTTTCTCTGACAGTCAAAGATGGTTACCCTAGTTTCTGCTAAATTAAATGCAATGGTTTTAAACACTGGCCTGAAGAGGTTTGATTGCCATTTCAACACATTGATATAGTTACATTGATGCCTAAATTGCCATTTTCTGCAAAGAGCTGTGCAATGCTGGTGTCAAAGACTAGACAGTCACTATTCATAATGGCTGTTGCAATTCCCTCATGGATAGAGCGTGGAGTTGCTTCCCAAGTCAATCGCCGCCTATGGCCATTTAACTCGAGTCGATAAGCAAAGTTTTCTGCTTGCTTGCGTGTTCCTATCAGCTGTACAATCGCAAAGAACTGCTGGTGACCATCGTATTTTTCCTGTTTCTCCAACACTAACATGAAATGAAAGCCAAAACAAGACTGCATCATAACCCAGTCAACAGCACCAGGAAGATTAATGTCTGTAGCAAGGAACACTATATCTTCTCCCTGAAGTGTGGTAATTGACTTGTGCTGATGCATCAGGTGGGGCATCACGGCATCCAGAGAACCTTGCCACTTACATGAAGCACCGGGACATGGACATGAATAAGGCCTAAACTCACACAGCTCCTCGTGGTCTGCTTTTTCGGTGTGCGGCAGAGTTATCTCACATCCAGAAGAGGCATATTTACATGGGAATAGTACCGAATTGGCAACTTTTTCCATAGCCAAGTTGCGAATGGAGCCCAGGGGACCTCGGCAAGTTGGACAGCACGTAAGTTTGGGGCGACAGTTGCTGCAAACAAGGTGGCCACTCTGACACTGAAGAATGGGTGGCAGCACATAGTCAAAACACACAGGACACTCAAACAGACTAGCCAAGTCATTGTTGGAGGCTGTCGTGCCAGTCAGCGCAGGCACCCTCTGGGATGGCGTACACTTGGAAGTACCTGTTGGTAGTGCTGTAGCAGTCTGACGGCTCATTTCTGTAAAAAAGGAGAGAAAAAAGGAATGAGTACAAAGCAGGTATCACGTGTAACCACATCTTGTTTTCTTTTGCATGCAGTATTTCTTGATTTACAAAGACACTTCAAAAGAAATAAGATACAAATGGTAATAAAAAAAACCACGCATTGCAGACTGTAGGTACTTGACACGCAGAATATCAATTCTGCTGCACAGAACACCAGACGCTTACACGGCATGGAGTTTAACAAGTGAAGAAGTCCTGGTAATTACTCTGAAGTGGAATTAGCTGATTGTAACCTGCAGGAAAGATGAGTAACAATACACCAAAAAATACAACTAAAAATAAAATGCAAAGTGCAACTAAATTGAAAAAGTAAACTCTACCTTACTAGATGAAGGACTGCTACCAGAAAGTAAAATGCTACCCAGAAATGGATTCCATTGCACAACAGACTTCTCTACTACTGCTTTGCAAGTATTCTACTTCTGTATCTTTCGATGATGTAAGAGCTCTCAAAATAAATCTCATCCTTAATCTTTTATATTCGACGTGGGAATATTAGGCAATAGGCGAGCTTCCCATATTTATCATCACTTCACCCACAACTTACTCATACTTGGACTGGATACCTCAGGCAGCACAGTGCACATGCTTCAGCATGATGTGCACTGGCAGGGCACCAAGGGCAGGAACAAAGAGAGTCAAACATGTAAAACAACTTATCTTAAAACACCTGATAAACTTATCCTTTGATATTCAACCTAGGCAATTTCAAATTCTGCAAAAGACACTCTCTCCAGCCCAGAACTAAAACACTCCCTATGTCCAAGACAGTATCCATTCTGGGGGGCTCTCATAGGCCTGTCATCAGCTTCACCTCTCCCTTCCATTGTGAGCTTCCTGAAACAGAAATGCCATTTTTCTTCTTTGCAAACCAAGCTATCGAACATCATCATGACACACTACTGTACCACGGGCTAGGAGAACAAGCTATGGAGAGCTGAGTACCAGCCTTGTGATCTTGCCAGTTGCTTGGAAAGAGCCTGGAAATGGCACACATAATCATCGGTGGAAGTCTACAAACATTTCCCTTCAAAGCCTGCAAATACATGATTTGATAGGAAAAGCAGGTCTGTGTGTGCTTCACCTTGCTTGCAACTATCCACCACAAGGCACGGATCCCCAGCGAGGCGCAGACAGCGCTGCAGGAAAGCCCGGCCTCAGAGCAGTTTCCTGGGCAGCCCGACGGGCTGGGCAACCTTCGGGTTCTCCATCTGCACCTCGCAGGGCCAGACAGCAGCTCAATTAAGCAGCCTACCGATTCTGCAGAAGACCTGCATGTGCTCTCGTGTCCTTCTACTTGAGCTTTCTAAGCTGCAGAAGTACTGAGGAAGCAAAGCACCATCCAGCCCTGTTTCATTGCCATTTCTGCATGTGCCCAGTCTTCCCACACACTTCCAAGGCCAGACCCAGCCAAACACACAGGGCAGGAACCCATGAGCCAGACTGCCAAGTTCCAAAGGCAAGGAAGAAACTGAATATTATAAACTGGAAGGGACCAAGCCTAAACCTGCCCAAAGTCTGCATTTCACCACTCCAGCTAACATAAAAAAAGGAATAGCATTTCATCATGGAAAAGTCAGGGAAGTTAATTCTTTTAAGCTGTATTATAGACAACAAGTTGATGGCAAGTGCTAACAATGTAATGTAGTTTGGTGTTGACAAATACTATCGCGAAGAGACAATTACAGAACAAGAAAGAACAACTACACAACAGGAAATAAAAGTTTAGAAGATGTTTTTTGTTATAAAAGCCTTAGTAGAAAAAAACAGTATGTTCTTGACTTGCATCAATCAAATAAATTCGATTTATGATACTTTATATTAGGTTATCCTCATTCCCTCCCAGCAGGAACAAGTCCCTGAGCAACACTGAAGTAAGGTCCTATAGATGTCATACTCAAAAACATTAGTTTCTGCAGCACAAACTGTTTGCACTATTGTACAAATTTGAAAAGCAGTTTCATTAAAGGAAAAAGTGCATTTTTCCTTTCCCGATTTCAAAAATCGGGACCTCAGCACCAAGGTACAGTATCTGAGTTGAGAAAGCTGTCTTGCAAAATGCTTTCCCAAACATTTGAAGTTCCAGTCCTGCCTACCCTGCTCTTCCTGGAAGCCCAAGAAAGCTCGGATCAGCTGTACAACATATGCAAATAGAGCCAGGTATGAGAAATTGCAATTACCACCACAGTAACAACCATTAACTCAATACAACGTGTGCTCAAGATGCACCATAAGTGCAAAACATGAACATCCCACCAGTGAAGCGTCAAGACCGCTCCCAACCACAAAAGACGCTTCAACAAACAAGCACGGAAATGGCTTTCTAGAAATGGAGCTTCCTGAAAGCACCTCAGGCTGCAGCGCCTGCAGCCTCCCTCCCTGCCCCAAGGCTCCGGGCGAGGGGAGGCTCCCTCGGGCGAGGGGAGGCTCCCTCGGCAGCCCCTCTGCCATGTCGGGATGCGGCGCATGCCAGGCCCAAAGGAGGGGGAACCCCTCTGGCAACACCTTTGGAGGAAGAAGCAAGATTCCTCCTGCATGGAAAGCCCGGCAGAAGCACAGACATAAGGGAGGCTGTTTTAGGAGGGCTTTGGGAAGGTGACGTATCCCAGGTGCCAAGGAACGAGCCCCAGCGCAGTGACCGGACCCAAGAGTCCCTCCAGGAACCAGCCCTGCCCATGGCACCCTCGGCAGATCCAAGCCAACAGCAGCCACTTCTCCATAATCTTCACTCGTATCAAACTGAGTAAACTTGCGCTTAATATCTTAATTCGCTTTTGAGAGGGTAACTGCATGTTAGCATTCAAAAAAGAAAAATAATTATAAATCCACAGAACTCCTCCAAACTTGCACAGTCATCTTAATGGCTGGAGGAGAAAGATCTTATTGCACAATAATAAAGAGTGATTCAAGGACGGAAAAAAAAAGTGCCGTATTATTATAAATTCCTACAGGTGATGCAATAAAATCTTTTTTCAGTTTGCATTTCAGAACTGATTTAATTCAGAGACTTTCCACTGATGAGTTGGAGCCATGAAAAAATAAAAAAAAAAAACAACTTTTTTTTCCAATCACCTATTATATTTGAAAATGAGGCCTTTTTTCTTTTCCTTAAAAGAAAGGACACACAAAGGACTAGAATTGATACTTTTCATGAGCCAGCATGCAAAGCTGTGAAAAACTGTTTCCTTTGCTCAGGATGCTATACAAGCTATAAACGGTCAAAATATAAAATCTAAATAAGCTGCTGAAAATACAGACTAGCGTAACAAGTGTTACTGCTGCCAAAGTCCCAAGGGAGTTACTTGTTACCAAGAATGAAGATACTTGAAAAACAAACCTTGTTCCCATTAAAAAGTGGTCGCAGTGAATTTTCAATGGGGAATTTTCTCAGCATCTTTAAAGTACAATTAAGTTATTATTTAAAAAATCCTTAGCACGCTGTATTTTGGTACCTTGTCTGCTCATGGTACAAACAGTCTTAGGCTGCAGAGGATAACACACGTGCCCAGAGCAGCCAGCTCTTTAGCTCTGTGTGCCAGGACTACCAAAAAAAGTTTTCTAAGGAATCTCTTTTCCCACTCTCCCCTCTTGCACTCCTGAAAGTCAATGTACAGCAAAGCAGGCAACTACCTCCTAATCCACACCGGTCATCAAACACACGTAACATTAAGCTTATTAAGTGTGAACATATCTGAAAAGGGCTTGCAAATACTTTTCAAGCAATAACAAACTGGTGAATTTCAATTCTATAAGAAAACCCTTATTTTAGGGCCTAATTTTTTTTCCATCTTGGAATCTATCAATGTCCTATGCAACTTTGAAATATCTTAGATCACAAAGGGCCCAACAAGTTGAAGACAAAACATACAGGTACTTTGGCAAATGTCACTACATTTGGTGCAGAATTTTGCATAGCTGCTCAACAGCATCGGTACCAGCCCCACTCAAGTCTTTCAGGAATACCTACAGTTCATGATATAAATTATTAACCAACTGCCTAACACAATTTTGGCTCCATACACTTTGTGTTTTATTTATGAATTATAAATTTTTCCAATCCTTGCAGACACCATTTTCTTTAGTGTCCTTAATATTGGTTATTTCAGACTCCTCAGGGCTTCTCGTTTCCTGCTTGATAACCAAAATCCAGAAGCATCTAATGTAACAGAAGAGTTTATCCCAGGGTAAACTTAAAGAACTGAGATAGATTGAAATCATCCTTTCCCAAAACATCAGCTGTCCATGTCCTCTCCTTTTCATACCAAACTTAAAGTGCATTGTCATTTTTTCATCAGATATCAGGTGCACTCAGAATACCGCAGCTCAGTGACAGACGTAGTCATAGGTCCTACAAACTGCAAATTCCATCATCCTGAAAACCAAAGGCATAGACTCGTTTAGCAGCCCCTTCCTTTGCAGTGCCCCTGCCTGCCCGAGCAGTTTTCTTCTTGCGCCTCTAGGAGGAAAGTCCCCCCCAACTCCCTGCGTCAACCGCAAGCCAAGGAAACCCCAGCACGATCACGTAACTGCGTGAGCCGTCGGGCTCCCTGCGGCATCCTCTGCAGCCAACCACCAGACCCTGACGCTTGGCGGGTTTCTGATGCTATCACATGTGTTCTCTCCTGCATAAGGCTGTCACCAGTTGAGTCATTGTGAGTGGGTAATCCAGATCTCCAACACAGACGACGTGGTAGATGTAGATGCAAACAGCGCTACGCAAACATAAACAGCTTATTACTACACCCACTAAATTATAATGACCTGTTTCTAACTCAAAACAAAAAGTTAAGCCTCGACTAGCATGATATGACTTTAACTACCATCATTAACTATTTCTCCTGTACATCTATTTTAAGCAATAATCCACTTCATTCTAGCTACCTAAGGTTTAGCACAGTAACTACCAGCTTGAGTCTGGCACTTATTTCTAAACAGAACAAAGGACTCACAAATTAAGTGAATAATCCATATTCTTTTCAGCGCTGGATTCCAAAGAATCAAAGTTATCAAGATCTTTCAGAGACTACATAGCCAGGATATTCCAGCCTTGCGAGGAAAGATTTCCTCGAGAACAACATTCAGTGAAAAGAACAATGTTCTCACTGACTGGAAAATGTTATTCTAGAATGAAAACTATAGAAACATCCTACCAGCAGTGGAGACCCCAGTTCAGAACTCCCATACTACACAAACAAGAAAACATCCCAACCTTCACACATCTTACTGTTATACCTGGTATTAAATAAGAAATCAGCTTTCTTTTTAAATTCAGACTATCAACAAATTATTCAAAAGCAGACTAGGAAGTTTGTCTTGCCCTTTTTCCTAGCTTGGAAGAGAAGTAGGATAGAAGAAAAGAGATGGGCAAACTCCAAGGGAAAATCCTGAAAACTCAAGCTATGCTAAAACCTAATACATCAAGTTAAGTGATTCAAGTAAGAACAGTAAAGATTATTGACACTTGGCAATCTATTGCAATAAGAACTAAAGATGCAAAAGATGTAGCAAAACAATATTTTCTGATATATTTACTTAGAACAAAAATAGAGGAAAACTCTTTAAATACAAATTGGAATTAAAATATAGTGCTATAAAGCATCATGGATAGCCTACAAATGGGACTTTGCCATATTCCTTATTAGAAATAAGCAAATAAATAATCTTGCTACTATGGCAGAACCGCCTCCTGCTGAGATGTGAGGATGGTGATAGGGAAATCCCGTTTGATGACGAGTACTGCACATTCTGGCACTTCAGCTGGGTGCTGCCACCAACCCCCCCCTTCTCCATCGGACACCTCTGTGCCCCAGTGCCAACGTGTCCAGCTCCAGCAGAGGACACCTGAACCACGTGCACGCATGTGGCAAGCAGCACAACAAAGGCCGAATCTAAAACTGCAGCTGCCCCACATGAGCTTCCTCCAAACACTTCTGCTGTAAACTGAAAGTGCCTTTCTGCAGTTTGCCTTAGTTTGAGTAATAAACCCAAGATAAAGCAGAAGTACAGATTTCAGAATAAATAGCAGGGCAGAAACCACAGAGTTTAAGAAAACAAAGACAAGCTGCATATGGAAATATAGATAACTATTAAAACAACATGTAACAGGGAAAAGTTTAGATTTTTTTTTTCAGTAATGTCTCGCTTCCTTTCCCTGTACACAAAGCACAACAAAAAGAGATTCACCAGGATCATCTTCCAACAGAAACTCATCCCAGTAATTTCCATAAGCCCAAATAGATCCTCTTTTAAAGTTCCAGTTTTACTGCATGTTGCCATAAAACTGATGGATACCCACAGGAAGAGCAACTACAAAATAAACTACCAGTGCCAGGCAAAAAATGCTCTTTTTCACACTGTAACATGCTAGCATTCAGGAAGTGCCGATTGCTGCTTGCACCCTGCCTGCAGTCCCTGCCTGCAATGCTGCTCTCCCAGTCCCAGAGGCACGGGGAGCTGCGGGCGCGGGCGCCGTTGCGTTCCCTGCGTCGGCAGGGCGGCTGTGCGCTCGGCTCCCGGGTGCTGTAACCCGCGCGCGGGATTGCATCAGCGCCGCCAGCGCCCCGCGCCGGGACAGCACCCGCCTGCGCCAGCAACGCGCAGCCACGCAGGGAAGCCCCGGCCGTGCGGAAAACCTCAGGGCCTGAAGACGCAGCAGCAACTGTTCCAAATCAAATGCAAACCCTGCTTTATGCTGGGTGACTTTTCTGCATAACTGAGCAGTATCTGACTGCTCAGATAACTGAGCACACTTGACCAAAACAACCGGATCTCGTCATTGAGACCTGGCCCATAACAGACTCTGATCACAACACAGAGAGCTGCTCTGTAGACAGGAGAGCCAGAAGGGCAGGATTATGAACACTGACTATTTTTATAAAGGTATCTCTGCTTTGTGTATTGCTTAACTTCACACATACTTCAATCTTACCCAATGACTTGCTCCTGCAATCCTAACTTTGCTGCCATTGCTGTGTGCGCTCCTGACGAGAGTGGCCGAGTGCAGAGGAGGCAGTGAGGAGCTGAGAGAGCAAGTGCAGAGCAGACACCCCAGCCGCTGCGCCACGAGCCACATCAGGCACAGCGCCCGCATCAGCAGCCCTGGGCACCTCGCACTGCCAGCCGCAGCCCCATCCCTCCCATAAAACCAACACCCCTCTGGAGAGCAGGACTTCAACAGCTTCATGGACCCTCTTTTATTGATTTTTGCCAACCACTGGAACTTTCACATCATCTGAAGTTGCTGGTTACTGATTAGGCCTTGCAGCACTAACCAACGCTGAAACTCTTGTTACCTCAGTTATGTTAAGGGAAAGTTTGAAAGAGAGAGAGAAAACGAACAAACAAAGACTTACAATGTTATTTGAATTTTCAAACTTGGCCACTGCTGCGTTTACCCTGGCCTTTACTTCTGTGCTCAACCTACAGTTTTAGCCACTTCATCTCTGCAGAACATGCTTTCCACAGAAGCATTATTTTAGAAAACGTGTTTTTATCTCACAAGTATCTCTTTAGCAAGGACTATCATCCTGAGACGTGGCAAACAGAAACGGGGTAGGCTGCCTGTTCCACAGGCTCTCACACTGCACAACAGGATTCAGCATTCCTTGAAACCCTACAAGAAAGGATTAGTTGTGCTAGAGCAGCGGCCTGTGGCATGGCAGATGCATGGGAGAGCTGCCTTCAGTTCCTGCTCTGTCACAAGCTTTCTGAGTCATCACAGGCAAGTACTTCCCTGCCTCTCAGAGGCTTTAAAATACCTTAACCAGCTGCAAATCTCAAATGTTAATGCAACAGAGAATTAATTCCTTGGTAAGGATACTAAATTAGTTTTATAGACTCTATTTAAATTTATTTCTCTTTTGTAGTAACTACGATTCACTGTATGTTAAAGGACACTGTGTTAAGTTATGTTAACATCTCATTCTTCTTACTAAAATCAGTAATATTCAAATTGCAATTGCTATTTACTTTCCAGAGAAAGGATCCAAGGCCTGAAAACATAGGGATAACTGGCTTCTATTCTTTATCTAGAGGAGGCAAACTAGGGAGTCAAGAAGTCTGTAGTATCTTCTCACTAACCCTCCTGATGCATGAGCTCAATAGTGATTTCCTATGGAAAGCCTGCCAGAGTCAGCTTTCTTTGGAGGAACCCTTGTTTGACCCAAAAGTTCTCCCTGCTGCCCCTGTGAATATCCAGCAGCCTGGCTATAGAAGCAACACAGGGATCGCAACACAGCCAGAAGAGAGCTCTCAGGCTAGGGAATTTTTTTTTTTTTTTTTTACTTCCATTACTTTCTATCCAGGCATACATAAAATACAAATAGTAACACTCACTATTTCATTTACTTGTATGCTTCCTGGAATTCAAAGTTAAAATCCAACCACAATTACTCTGAAGTAAGGCCTGGTTAACTATCAGAAAATAAAAAGTACAAGATAATAAAAATGCTTTTGAAATCACAGGAGCAAATAAGTCTTTCTCCTACTTCATGCTCTCTTTCTCAGCACTTTCTCAATTCAATACATCCTTTTCTCTACACTATCATCCCTTGTTCTGTTACGTAGGTAAATCAGTGCTGAACCTACAGCATCAAATCCTAACAGTGACTATATCTGGAGCTCAATTGTAAACTATGTTTTTTTCAGCCTTTTCCTTTTACAGAAGTGTTACAAGGTGTATTATGCTCGAGGATCAAGCACTCACAACTAGGAAATGACAAACGGGAAGTTTCACATGCAGCCCTAAGCCTCCTCCTACACGTGTCCAGGAGCAGCTTCTCTGGCGTTATCGCCACTGAACCCCTGCTCTATGCAGCAGAGAAGCCCCTGGGCACTCAAGGAAGAACTTAACTTCTTACAAGTTAAAGCACACTTGAACTTGTAAACATCTGATCTACACTAAAGCTATTGAGGTGAGCAGTTGTTTCTTTAATATGCTTGAAAATGTCCCGAGAACGACCCTTTACATGAGCTATTTAAGAAGAATATCTGTCTCAACTTCTATTATGGAATGCGTTTTTTTTTTCTTTGCAAGGTGCATTTTCTAATGATTTTACTTGACCTAGCACAATGCCAACCTAAAATATTACAATGCACCATCAACAATAACTATTCTGCCAACCAAATTATCCTCTAGTCACACCAGTGCAACCAGTCTTCAAATTATATCCTTGCACAAGCACCAATATCAGCCATGTAGCAATGAGCCACACTTAACTCTAACTCTTAACTGTGCTGACACCTTCATGCTCCAAAAAAACCCTGTAAATAAGAGTCATTTTTATTATTTTAACTTATTATAGGGATGTATGTATTTTTTTCCCCAAAAGTCATTCAAAAGTAAAAAAGATTTGTTAAACGGTGCCTTTTTAAAAGACAACTGCATGTAAATTAACAAGAGAAAAGATCAAAATCTAAGGCTCAAAAATTAAACAATTAAACAAATTATGTACACAAATGTACACAGAATCTCATTTCAAATATCATTTCCAAAACCATATTAGGTAAATTAATAAAATTAAGATACTCCATTAACAAGGCTCAAAAAAACCATATCCTATGTTTGGTCAAAAAACTGTCAGAAGTTAGTGTGGAATCAGATAAATAAAGTCATAGTGTTCATTTTCACTGATCAGAAGGTCTTGAACATCAAGGTCTTGATGCTAAGTCAATATATCAAGTTGTAGGCAGACTAGAAAAACAATACTATTTTTGAAAGAGAAAGTAGAAGCTGTAGATGTCCCAAGAGCATCTGAATCCTTCAGTAGCACTTTCACAAACTGCTCAGTTATGTACTTCTTAAGAGCTTTCAAATGCCATTACAAATATTTGAAAACAGTGCTATATCCACAATGGAAAGGAAATCCATGTGACGCAGGCCTCCTGACTGCAGGCACCAACACACGGTAAGCTGGAGCACGAGGTAAACTCTTTCTGTAAGGAGCAGAGCGAGTTCCCACCACCAGGGAAGGTTGTGCTCCCTGCCACTACTTTTCCTACTCCCTTGGACGTAACGTGTTCAGCAGAGCGCCTGGGTGCTCACGCTGGCACAGGGGCTGCAGGGACCCGGGGCTCCCGCAGCGACATCCCAAGGTGGCTCCGCTTGTGGCGCCGCTGGCTCTTTCGTGATGAGGCTGCAAGCTATTCTGGGAGGCGACCAGGGCACGGCGACGCATCCCTCACAAGCGATTAGTTTTCGACTAAATTTGGGACTGATCCTGGGCACATCAGTGCCAGCATCACTGCCAGGGAGAGTGGCAGCCCTGGCAGGAACAGGACTGTGATGGTCCGGGCAGAAACTGTCTTCAGTTGCTGCAGAAGTGCACTTGCCATGTGCTACACCTTGCTCAGGGTTAGATCTTCTATTTCCTCTTCCCAAGTGATACGGTGTCAGCAATAAGTCACATATCCTAAAATCAGAGGAAAACTGACTTCTGAATTCTTTAAAACAGTACCTGCATCACATTGCAGCCTGGAGCAAGATTTGCAAAACAGCTTATCAATTTAGTATTTTAGTTATCACTGCCCTGTAAAATACAGATGACATAGAATATTCTCCCATGAAAGATACATGATACAAAACAAAGAGATGTAATGAAGAGAAATGTAGCTGGTTCTAAGATAGACATCAGCTTTACATTGAAGAATTTGTTTTCAAGTATCCCCTCTACCACTTTTAACTTATTTTAAAATATTCTTTTTCCAGTTCAAACCTTTTCTATTTCTTCACAGTGCGTGAATTAATCAAATATAATGTATATTTTTCATATTTATATATATATAAATATATATAACAATATATATATATATATATATATATATATATCTCCTTTCACATGTTTCATCTGAACATGTGTTTGTGAAAATAGCACCTAAAAACATACGGCATTCTACATGCTCTTCCTTGAGAGTTTGAAATACAAACACAGACACTGGAAGAACACCTTGGTCTTTTATCAAAGCTAAGTTATTGTAGTTATATTTAGTATTATAGATACGAAATATAGGAAAGAACTTTAAAATGCAAACATGAAGATCTTATACTGTGCAAACCAAAGTTCAAAGAACTTTGAAGGAGCTGATGACTAATTTTTAGGTAACAGTTATTATTACACTCTCGTTGCTTTTTTTCCACATCCCAGCAAGGTCATCAGTTGTTACTAGGAAAGACACAAGACTGTTTTTAGATAACGCAAACAGAAAAGGAAATGGTCAACAACTGTCTGGAGATGTTTTTGCTGCACTTATAAAACCATTTTCCCTGCCTGATATGTGCAGTAATTCTCTTTAATGCTTTTCCAGATGCAAAAGGACAAATACTGTCTTCGCCATTCAAATAATTCTCTTTTCCCACTGAAAACACGGTCAATCTCAGCTTTAGTTGTCAGTTCTCAGCACCAGGTTTCCTCAAAGGGAAACTGGTCACAATCAGGCGTACACCATTTGGCTAACTGTAATTATCTAGCACTTTATCTGATTAAAGCACTGTGGAATTAGTAACCAAATCTCTCATTATTCCTGCGATAACAGAAAGAACCACCATTTTACAGATAATGACAAATAGGTATGTATTTAAATTAATTGTCCCGGACCTTACGGAAACATAGTCTGGATTAAAACAAAGTACTGATAAAACCTAGATGTACTAATGTTGCATTAATACAGGTTTTGTCTCCTTTCTATACCAAGCGTAGTTAACAGCTAAACGTGCAACAGGCACAAAAAAAACCCAAGTCACTCATTTGGGAAGATTTTTGTTATATATAATTAAATGGTAACAGGGAGAGAGAGGAAAAAGAAAAGTCAGGTAAACCTGCAAGAAAGTCTCTTGGTAACCACCCAGTACTTATATTACTTATATACTTAGTATTTAAGATAAAAAAATTGTGTAATGCATTTTTATTAACATCTAAAGGGACATAAACTATAAATCTTTTTTTTCTTCCCCACTACTCTTTTTCACCTTTTATTAATGCCAATTTTCCTTCAAAAATTTTCTTCCAACTGAAAAAGCAGTTCCTCCAGTAAAAATGGTATTTTCCATCTAGAGCCATGAAGTTTAGCACAATAAACACGTGGGGGGAACCGCTGCCCTTTGGGTCTAGGCTGCGCGATGGCCGGGACGCGCTAGAGCTCCCTGCGGGAACGCGCACGCCAGGCACCCAGGTGACTCCACCGCCAGCTGCTGCTAACACAATTTCACCTTGCACAGCTTTCACCTTGGCTTCCTGCAGACTGGAAATATGCACCACAGCTGCAAGATTCTGAGTTTTCTGTATCGTGCCTGGAGTTTCAGATGCCACTGATTTATCTTGATTCTTCTGGTTCAGCTTAACTCCCAAAAAATCAGACAACCATTAAAGCTAAACACACTGATAATCTATTTGGCAGGACTTACAGTCCAACTTGAAAAGCCAAGAGTTACAAGATGAGAAACAATGTTATGAAGGGAAAAAATAAAACAAAGCTATTTTAGCTTAAGAACACAGTGTTTCTTGCAGAAATTGCACGGTATTCCACTGCGTTCATGACCTGTCCTACTTAATTTCTCTAGGTTTGGAGACCAGTAACAGTTGCTCTTGACACGAACACCTTCATCCTTCCTCCCTCTTCTGCACGGGGGGCAGGTGTCTTGGAGCAGTACTTCCTTCTCAATTCAGGCTAACCACAGCAGCAACGCTCAATCTAAGTACGGATTATGTCTCAAACAGCAGTAAGTACTCCTGCTATTTAAAATATTTGCTTTCCTTAGTTCACACCTACTTAGCTGGAGCCACCAGATTTCTGAGCTAACTCCTCTAGGACAGTCTAATTAGACTATAGCATTAAAACCTTTCCAAGACAAATGATAGATTAATGGACAAGATACTTTGTCACAACATGTTTTCAAGAGCAGACTGCTCATCATCTCACCAGCGCCAGAACTCTTGGGAAACAACAAACTCTAATGTCTACAGTTGGGAGCCTCTGTTCTTTTTGTTTAGTTTTTCACTGCTGTGAAAAGTGCTGTAGTATTTTCGAACATGTTTCCATTAAAGCAACGCTATTTCTAGCGCTCGATTTCAACACCAATGCTATAGCACAAAACAAGCGTTAAACCTACGACTAATCTGATTTTTTTCTTCAGGTTACTTTCTGGAGCTGGCAGCAAGTCCCAGAATGCAGATTTTACACTCAAAGCCTTGGTAATAATCCAGCCATGTGTCGGCTCCTCCAGTCTTCCTAAAGAGCAACTTGGAGAGCTCAGGGCTGCAGAAGTCCCTTCCCTCTTCCTCCCCCCCTGGAATGCGTGGTGCCAGCTCCGGAGTTTAGGAAGGAGATAAACAGACAACTGAAACTACGTCCTGCGTGTGGAATGTCCCACGTCCCTCGTGACCTACGGGGCGCTCCGGGCCTCCAGCTCCAGCGCAGTCACGCTATTTATCTGCTGCACGAGGACGCGGGGCAGGGCGCAGGAAAGGCCTTCGCTATGGCCGGTGCAAAGAAAGGAAGACAAGGGAGCGTGGGAGAAGCGCGCTATGTTTACGAACTGAAACAAAAGGTGGGATTACAACACCCAAGAGCTGCACCAGCGCCTTGCTGGCCGAGAAACTCGGTTCTCCCCACGAAATACTCAGCGTACCCTCCCTTTAACTGCAAACGCTACCCAAAGCCAGAAGCTCCTTAAAACCTTGAGGATGGGGGCGCGCGGCCTGGGGCGAGCCCAGGCAGGAGCTGGGGGTGCCCAGGGGCCCGGGGCAGGGGGGGCTGGCCCCACAGCGGGGGTTCCTCGTGCG
>JAUBOD010000974.1:402550-419116 GCA_032353885.1 Nothura maculosa | reverse complement strand
CACACTAATGTATTTTACAGAACTGTTTTCGCAAATTGAGGTTTCACGTGATACCAGATCAATGAATGTTTCGGAAGCACCGAGTAGCTTATGTTGGACTCACCTTCTTCTTCTTCTTCCTCAGTTTCATCCCTTCTGATATCTAGGCCTCTGTCTTGAGATATCCTGGATATCCTAGAATTTAGGAATCAGGGGATTAGGTTGCACATATTGTTTATACACCACTTGCATAAAAAATATATATAATCAAATGATTTCAGGCTATATAGCAATTCTGTGAGTTCATGGAGCTCCACAGAAATATTGATGGTCACCACGTCTCTAGACAATTCTTACCTTACAGTTTTAGGAGGAAAGTAAGTGGCTATCTGACGAAGTAGATAAAATAATCCATCTAAATTCTGTTGTGGTACAACAAAAAACTGATTTTCAAGACAAAAACATTAGCAACACGACGAGTCACACAAGCAGTGCCCTCCTGAGGATCAGTACAGATCCTGGCGGAGGCTTGAGACTACCAAGTTATTTCACAAGAGTCCATAATGAGTTGTTAGATGAAATACAGTTCCAGTCAACATTGACCTGATTTGGATTCCAATTGTCTAAATAAATTTCAAAGCCTTTAAAAATCTATTCAAACCTCCTAAATCACTCAATTCTTACATATGTGAATATCCAGTCTTCTTTGACTCCACCTGAGTCAAGAATGAAATGTATAGTTACTTAACATTTTAAGTGCTATAATATTGGAGAATTTCTGTGGATGTGTGTAACACACTTGATAAACTATCAAATTCTAACTATTTGGGCATTCAATAAACAAATCAAAATATCATGAACTGATTTGAAAATTATGAGAAATATATATAACAACTTCTGTCCATTTTGAAACTTAAATGGTTGTAAGGTTGAACAGACAAACAAAAGAACTTTGAGAGTTTGGTTTTGGCAAGGTTTTTGGGAGGTTATGCCTGGCTAGAGCAAACTCAACTTACACCATGCTCTGAAGAAATATATTACTGGGCCCTGTCAGGCAATAAGAGTAATATCAAGTAATAAATCAATTAAATTAAGCTTTTTTTTTCTAAAAAAAAACCAAAAAACAAAAAAACAGGCACTATTACCACATTTCAATTAGTATGACAGATAATCTCTACATACAGTTAATGATACAGTAACTAGAGCCTCAATTTTCTATAAAGATTTCTGAATCAAGCTCAATGCCATTAATTCAGAAAAAAAAAAGCAATAAACATTATATGCAAACATCTATAATTGGCACAGCTAAACAAGCAGCAAGGCACTTGCCTTTTCAAGAAACTTTTCTAGAGGTATTATAAAATCATAATTGGAACATATTAAGAGAGAAAAAAAAAGAGAGAGATATCACTTTCCTTTCTTTCAATCCCCTTTACTCATTTTGTTAAATACCTGAGACAGGCTGCTGGTCAAGTTTGACAATGAGAAAACACACATTAATCCAATTTTCTGCGTTTGCAACCAGTCCATTGAGATGCATGATTGACTTCTCATTCATATCCTGCCACAGCAGCCAGTTCCCTCTGCTCCAGCTCTCCCAGTACCCCGATTGTTTTCACTGTATCTTCTCTTTAGCCTTCATTTCTACACTCTATCCAGGCCTGTGACCGAGCCACTAATATTTGCCAGCATAACAGCATTTTGAGAACACCTCCAAAGAAAATTATTATGCTTTCACTGATTTTTTTTTCTTCGCATTGTTCTTTCTCTAGACACATAGAATTGAGAAAACATCTCTTCATTTTCTGCATGCGTCAGTAAGAACATGTGCCCTGCTGTGGGAAGCTTGGACCAGCAAACAAGGTTTGTGTGCAGCCTTAAATGAAAGGAGATTACTGGGAGGTTTGATTTTTTTTTTCTTGGTAGTAAATTTTTTTCAGCAGAGTACTGGTGATCAGTAAGACATGAATGCAACAAGGTCATACAGTGCAGAGAAAAGTCCTCATCTATCTAAGATGTATTTAAAAATCACTATCATTGCCACAAATGTGTTGTCACTGGAAACATCTGCAAATCATACACCAGATAAACATAACACTTCACTGAAAAACAACAAAATAAGGGTTCTTATTATCAGGTATCTTTTGTCATGCAACATTCCCTTTAATTTTGCTGCATGTTCTGCCCCAGCAGTCACCACAGAGTGTAATGAGAATTATAAAATTGACGGGGGTGCCTCTCACTGAAGCAGCACTTGGCCACAAAGAAATCTGATTACGTGCATTATCCCTGACACTTCTGATTTACCAAAGAAGAGGGAAAATCACAAAAGACAACATTCTGTTTTTCACACCTGAGTACAGAGAAAGCCTGAGGCATTATAATGTTCTTTGATATATCCGCCTATTCTATATTGCAAAAGTCTTTTTTCATGCTACTGTAACATCATTTACCACTGCAGCACCTCTTGTTTCCAGCCTTCCCCTAGGCTGCCAGTGCTGCAGAGGAAAGCTTTGAGTCACAGGCTTCCTTTTATTCAGTGAGGTCATTATAACAGTGTTATCCCTGGTCTCAAGAGAAATATTTCTGAAAACACAGTCTGGTTTGCAACAAGATAATTCTAATAATGTAATATGACAAGAATAGGTTAGCCATCCCATTTGGTATGATGACACTGAGCATCAATAATGTCATTATAATTTTCCCTGTTCAGAATTTTTTTTTTTTTTTTTTTTTTAATTCCTGTTGTTGCCTTTTTTTTTTTCCTCTGGTTTGGTTTTTGCATCAGCTGTATGTAGAGAACAGCTCCTTGACTAAAGTAGAAGACTCCTTCCTTTAATGATTTGACTTAATTCATAAAAGATTAAGTGCATACACCAAAGTAATCCTAAAATTAAATATTAAATCTCTTAGGCAGTTATAAACAAACCTGTATTTGTTTTATTTTGCCCATTTGCTTTAGATTAAATACTCTTGGGAAGATCATGCATTTGCAGAACTGCCCAAGAGAAAATTTATAGCTTGTCAGCTGCCTAAAGATATCATCTTCCGATGTATTTTTGGGTGACATGGTAACAACATTCACTAAGACATTAAACAGAAATCCTGTGCAAGCTCTGCCCGTGTTCACTGTGATTCTGCTTAAAAGTTAATTTCTCCCTAAATGAAAGAAAGCAAACACGTGGTTTGAACATCTGCCCAGGGAAAGACACATCCTCCTAACAATTATGGAGCAACCGCTGCTCCATCTGGCCCAGTGGGGAAGAGGAGCAGCCCTGGATGGTGCATCCATTGCCCAGGCTCGGGCAGCCCCGGCGCACCCCGCGGAGCCACCTCAAGGCTCAGGAAAACGCAGCTCCCCTGGGTGCCGCGTGGCCTGACAGACGGCGGCACTGGGGACACCTGCAGCACCACCGTGCTGCTCTTTTGAACAAGACACAGCTGGAGACATAATGTTTACAAGCAGAATCCAATGCATAGTTTCAATTTTGCTCTTTGCTAGTATATTATATTTAGTCGTGCTGCCCTTAAAATTTATGAAGGGAGCGGTAATGGAAAAAAATTGCAGTTTGTTCAAAGGAACAAAAGCTCCAAAACGTGTCCTTATGTATCATAAACTGTACTGTTCATGGAATAATTTCAAATAAATTGACTCTAGTAGTTTCAAACATTATTCTTTCCCTTTAGTCATTGAATTGTAGACAATAATATTCATAATCAATACATTTCATCACTGAGTTTCCAATAAATAGCCCTTGGAAGTGTATTTCTTTCTTGAAAGGTTTATTACACTATTTATATTCAACTTCTAAAAATGTCTTTTTCTTTTTTTTTCAGATTTTTCTCCTCCTTGACTGGTAAGTTTATCAAACTATTTTTTTTTTTTAAATACATAGTCACTTTTTATTCCACTTTCAATCATGCTTACTGTAAGCTCTCTTCTGATTTTATTGCTTCCTAATTACTGAATAGCAATTATACATTGAAAAGTAAAAGGGTATCCGGGTTTGCTACCAAGGCAAAAGTACCTCCTGGGAATGAAAAACAAGCCACGGCTGCTGTATCTGCTGAATTCTACGGGAAATTAATTTAATCTAGCTACAGGATGGACACTGGAGTAATTAGTGCCAGAGGCCTTTTAAAACATATACTTAAAGCCTCAGAAATTATTTTAAGTTTCATTTGTCTTTGCCGCTTTTTAAATTCACGACTTTGTTATAACATAGCACTTAACCATTAAAAAATCCTTTTACTATGCAAAACTTTTAAGATAGATTTTATATACAGGACACCTCGGCATACATTCTTTCAACAACCTAAATTAGCTTGCATGCATCAAGCCTATAACAACATTGAAAATACAACATACAGGCAAAACCTCCCCAGAGTTACAAGGCTAACACGAAAATGTCATTTGAGTTTTGGAATTATGTCCTTTGTTATTTCCTAAGTGAAAGGATACCTTATCTACAGCAGAAACTATGAGTAATGCATGTATTTCACTGCCAAAGGTTATTCAAACAGGCATAATTTGAAAGTATCCTTTCTAATAAGTCTCCTTCTGAACTTATCTGACAGGCATGGTACAAAACTCTGTTTTACAATACTCTGAGCTCAGTGAAGTTGCAAGAAAAGCAAAACAGGACCTGTACTTCTGGGTTTCTGCTCACAGCAGGTTCTGTATGTCTTGAGGGAAAGGGAATAGTTGCTGCACTTCCCCAATTGCACAAGCAAGCCCCATGGCTAGGACGAACTTGAACAGTCCAGGTGCAGATGGCTCAAGTTTCTGTGATAGAAGACTGAATCCAATTCTTTCCCCCATACAATTTGCAGCTGACCACCTCTGCAGGCTATATGACATGGAAGTATATCACTTAAAAACATCTACATCAATTGGACATTCAGAGATTTGGTCTGTATTTATGTATTTCCATTTGATCATTTGTCCATTTTTACAGTAGGCTAAGTTACACAGGTAATTTTCTTTATTCTTCACAATCATGCCTAGAGATTGTAGTCATGTGCCAGGTCTGGGGTATGCCAGCTGCTACATGCACTTAAACCTGAAAGGATAGTTTCTGCCCCACAGAGCTTATTATATAAGATAGGAGAAAAAGTAGAACATGGACAAAAGGAAGTGGCAAGAAGGTAAAAGTTAGCAATGTAGGAAGTAGTTATAAAGCATTGACATCCTCTATTTATCCTTTATTTTGTATAATGAAGGTAATTATCCTCTATTTTGTAGGCATGGGAAGAAAAGCTTATTGGGATACAAATGAAAATTATGGGGAACTTTGCATTTGTTTAAATGTGCAAAACTTCTGAGGTTGTGAGTGGATTTAGGGAGGAAGATGGTTTGCTGGATACAGTATAGTACACAAATCAGAACCTTTAGAGAGGTTACTCTTAAGACAGATTACTTCTATACCCTAGGGTACTTCCTTTAAAAAAAAAAACAAAAAAACCCAAAAAAATTCCAACTCAACAGGAAAGCCGTGAGGAGAAGTGAGAGTGAGTTAATGCACAAGTTCTGGTACTATGAAACATGGATGCATGATCTTGAAAATACAGCATTTTCCATGGCTGATGTTATGGCTTACCATTCTGTGGTGAGTTACAGTACTGAGAACCAACTCTGTCAGTGTGGTTTGGAAAGCATTTCACATTCACTAGCTACATGTTTAAACGGAAGAATCTCCTGGCATCATCACTGACTTACACACAGATCCACTTATACACACTCCATTTTTCATGAGGTGCCCACATCAGCCATATAACATTACTTACCAGAGCAGCTTTGCTGATTTTTCTCCGCTGGCTTTTAGCGGGACACGGCTTCGGTTTCCCCAGGGTATACCATTTCCTCTGCAAGTCCCAAGGCACAGCAGAGCAGCTGCTGCCTTTCCTTATATTCCTCTGCTGGCTGCAGGGAGTAATTTTCATGCTTGGTGTGTGTCCTTTTCACTACAACAGAGCCATTCCAGGTAGAACATCTCTCTCTGGCTTGGGTAAAAAGTTAGGTCATTTATTTTGCTAGGTATCAAGCCTCATGAAGCAACATTTATATCCCATCAGTGCTGGGAGAACACAACTCTCTAAGGTATCTGCAGCAAACTTGCAGATCTGGGGGGCCAAGCATGATCTATAGGCAAATGAGCCTTCAGGCTAGTTACGTTTATGAACAATAGGCATTTGTCCACCTGAGAATGCTGCAGTAGTGAAGGAGAAACTCTGTGAATACTCTGCATTAAGTTAAATAGAGAGAACAGAAATCACTGTCATAATTGTTCTGTACATACATGTCAATGCTCTGAACTGTAATTCAGACAAAACTCCCCTGGATTTCAGTGGCTGGTGAAGGGAATGTTAACTGTTAAGCTGTTTTACAGTTTTCATCACTAGTTTGGTGTTTCAATTCTGTTTGATCTCCATCAATACCAATGTAATTTGACCAGATCTTCAGGAAGCTCCCCAGGCACTTATTGATAGTCCTCATAAAAACTTCTGTTTTATTATATTCTTCTGAACTGAAACACATGCAGGAAAATTGCCTTGAATCTGCTGCATTTTCGGGACAGGTTTCTAGCAAAGGCAGTGTTAGAAACTCCAAACCTTTGATGATTTCAGCCTAATGGACAGACTGCTCAAGTTTTTGAAATGCTCAGTTGGAAAGAGATTGCAACCTGTAATTTAACATATCAGCATTACACACAACTTTAACTCTCTGTAGGAATTAAGCAAAGGAATTTAAGCAGCTAGGAATTACACTCATGGTTACTGCATAACCCATCATGTTTTACTTCTCTGATCCTCTACATAATTCCAAGAAGCCTGCCTAGATAAAAAGCAAGCAAAGAGAACTTGTGAGAAGAGCTAGGACTATGGATGCATATATCTAATGCACATATCTGGGTATGCACAGGAGGAAGTTAAAATCATCACTGTCCTCCAGGTTCCCACTTTACCTTGCTGACCTTTATACGGAGATTTTGCAGGAAAAAGCCAATTTATTGAATAAAATGTAAGAGTCTACAAAACAAGAAGGGACCTACTATGTACAAGTGAGACATAGTACAGAAGGGATGACATATACTCTGCTCTATATTCTCATCCAAGAGGTTGAAAATCCATATTAGATTCTTCACCTGAGAAATGAAAAACAGTGGTGGCATCTGCATTTCTTGCACTTCCTCAGAGCATAATTTAAAACAGAAAGATGATATTTTTTCCCCTCGAAAAAACACAGCTGAAGTTATAAATGATTAAATAACAAAGCTTTGGACTTCATACAACCTGAACATGCTCTCCTTTCCAGGCACCACAGTCTATTTTCGCCCAAGGTAAGATGAGAAATAATTGCATTACTAGAGATGTAAAATACACTGCACATCTGTAGATCAAACTAGAGGGCAGGATGGAAGGAGGGAACAGTTTCATGCAGCTCACACAGGAAAAACAGGGTTATGATAAATACAGTTGCTACCACCCTAATGAATAGGACTCTCCAGCTTAACAGAGACAGGATTTTCTGGCTACAACACTACCAGCTTCCCTACAAATGAACAGCTTGTTATACCAATTACTAACTTCTCAGGTTAGCAATAATAGAAAGAATATGTTTGTCATACTAATAAGTTCTTCCTACACCCAATTGCCATAGCTCTTCAAAATTAAGTCAATTTTGAATGCAAATATATGAAAAGATCAACCTGCTAGGAAACCTAGATGCAGTATGAAAAAGGATGAACTACTCTTTGACCATTCTATTACTACTTGCTAATACCCTATTTTAACTCCCTGTATTGATTTGCTATAATCATCACCCTTCTCACTTTATAACCAGTCAAGGTTATACAGTGGAAATTCATTCTGTAATTAATGCTATATTGTGGAAATTTATGAGATTGCCAAATTTAGAATAATGATTTATACTACAGAAAAATGTCTGCAAGTGAACATTACCAGCCCAACTGTGATCCAAATCTCTGAATCACATCTCAGTTCAGATTTTGCCCTAAAATACTCTTTGCTTCGTTATTTTTTTTTCTAATATTTTGAAGGGAGGGGATGTCACTGGTTCAAAAATGTAAACCAGGATAGATTTAATCATGCCCATTAAAATCACCTCATCCATCAGCATCAAGCAAAGCTGACATATGCGTTAACAAAAAATATAAATGATTAAACAATCATATGTAACCATATCAGATGCATATTTCTTCACTTGAGATATATCAAACTGAGAAACATTTAAAGCAACTTTTTAAGGATATTTGCCTTTTAATGTGTATTTCAACCTTGGCAAGATCTGGGAAACCAACCAAAAGAACTAAATACTTTTATTTACACAGCAATACACTGCCAACAAGTGTTGGCTCTGAAGGCCAGAAGTCAAGTTCCAATCTTCTGAGCAAAGTCCACAATAGAAAGCAATACCATCACTTCACATTTTCTGGGAACAGCTTGTCTTTTTGCTACCCACTTGTAGCTCTCTGCCAAGCTTCTCCCACACCATAATGACCTGCCAGCTACTGCAGCCTATTCATCATTTAATAAAGTCTTGCACTGTTAGGTCTTGCATTATTTGGCTTGATATTTTTGAAGCCTTATTAGCAAAGTTAATGTCATTAGTGAGAGATTTAGTCCTGGAAAGATTTAGTCCATAGGAAGGAAAGACTGAGCTGTTGTACCACGTAGCAATTTCGCAAGTGGTATTAGCTACATTATCCAGAGTACTTTCACACTAGAACAGCTCTGTTTATGTTACATATTTGTCAGCATTGAAAGAAAGTATAATTAACAGGCACTCACTCTAAGAGCAGTGAAACCAATGAAGTCTGGCTTCCTGACTGGAATTTGAGCATCCAACCACTTACTCTCACGGATACAATAAAGAAAAACAAGCGCACACAAACACACACACCTCTATCACTCTGGTAGAAACTGGACATTGGTAGGAAGGTTTAGGGATATAACTTGAAAATGAACTGAAAGTGGGCAGAATCTCTTACATCTGATTTCTCTAAGAAAACACAGCAAAACCTTATCTACACTATTGTACAATCAAAATATGGGAATAGGGATTTAAAAAGAGCCACCATATTTGTAAAAATGCATGCTAGAAAACATTTAAGAGTAATTTAAAAGTATGAACACAACATTGTTAAAAACATCAGCATGGAAATGGGATAAATTAATTTTTTCAGTACTCTGAAATATTTGATGCATTTTATTGACACACAAAATGCTTCTTAAATACCTTCAATATATTCTAGTCATAACCCAAACTGCAGACACCCATGTACCATGTGATTCACACAGAATAAAAATAGGAGATCTATTAAAATACCTACTCCACCTTTAGCATGCTTTACTCTTACAGTCCACTGCAGAGAAAGTTTAACCCTTAGAATTTTCCTAGATTTATTTTTCAGAGATTGCAGCAAGTCCTAAAAGGGTCTCCAGATGCTGTCAGAAGTCCCTTAATTTATCTTGAAAGGTGTAAGCCATCTCCCCTTCCATTGCTGCTAAATGCCTGCTGCTGTTCTCCCACTGGCATCGCGCTCTGCTCCTAGGTCTGGAGCTCAGCACGCTGCACGCATTAAACTTCTCTTGACCCAAGCCTGGGGCCAGAAGTGAACACACACTCTATTTTAATTTCTTTATAGTCAGCTTGTGAAAAAGGTCACTACGCAGAGGACCAGGGTCAAAGCCCATTGACACAGATGGCAACATGACTTAGGTGCACAAGGATGGAAGTTCACACAGGAAATTTCTATTCTGGTTGACATATCTGAGGAATATCACACACAGCAGAAGTCCCTGTGACTGGTTCAGTTGCCCCTGAAGAAGGAGCTGATTAAAAGCTGGTGGAACAACTTATATTTTCTTCTTCTGTGCTACTTTCAAGATCAGGATGAGCACTAAGTGGTAACATGGAGATGCTGTGGATGGTGGGGTTGCCCTTTTGCCAGCTCAGTCCCCAAGCACATGCACCTTGCTTTAAGCTCAGTTTACCCCAGGACAGGCCTAGCCTGAGCCCCAGCAAAAGCTGTGGCATTGCTCTCTGGTCCGAGCAGATTCCTCTATATGCATTTTACCTTCAGAATCTCATCATTTTTACTTCAGCCACACTCCTCCTTGGCATGTGCTCCAAGGAACATCAGTAAAGTTGGTTTAAAAGAAAAGTCATTGAATATGATGCCCAATAAGTGGTATATAACTTTGTACAGAGCAATTCATTATGATTAGCTTCTGTACTATGTGTTTCTGAGACATGTATGTATGTGCCTTTTTCAGGGCATCTGGAATGAGTTTTGATATCCTAGTACATGCAGAAGCAAAGCTGCAAAACGTGAAGTCTCTCCCAAACACGCCCTGCTCAGAGATTGATAGAGCTGCCTTTTTTTTCCTCATTTTGCAGAATAGTAGAGTATTCCCTGTCTCTCTAGCATATATGTTTCTTAATATTTCCTTTTGAACTTCTATCCTCAGGAGGGGGTTTCCCAAAGGAAAGCCTTACAAATAGCACCCCATGTCAACTTATGACCCTGAAAGCAAGCTAGCTGACATGCCAGGATCTTCCCAAAGTGACATATCTATTCCTGTGACATATGAGCACCTTGAACTCAATGTTATGTAGTCCAGATAGCAGGGATGAATACAGCATGATGCAATTCTGCTGATTTAGTAGATTGCATAGGGTGTATTTGATTTATGGAACTCAGCAATGTTTTCATGTCTATTTTGAAAGTGTACCAGAGAAAGGCAAAAATTAGACTGCCTGATTATCTCCATTTCTATTTTTTCTACTGCTACTACTTTGACAGATGTTAGTTTTAAAAATTGAAAAACTTTAGCATGCCATGGGGATATTATTCCCTTACAGACTAGCATTCTGTTCAGGGCTTCTTACACTCATTTCTAACATCCATCTTCTTCAGCAGGCCTTCCAGATAAGTGCTATATTCTGAAATAATGACACTTTCATTCTGCATTTCTACTGCCATATACTGACTTCCTCATCTTACGTGGATAAAAAGAGAGTATTATCACAGTATGAACATTAGAGATATATTTACATATAGCCAAATACATATAAGATTTGCATATTATGGGTAATATAGATGTTATTAACAGTAAAGTTATGTTCTGAAAAATTCAGCAGCATTCTTGCAGGCCCATTGATACCAGTGAATATATGGGAATACAGCATTTGCCCCGTAATAAAAAACATCTGTGCCACACATAAACAAACTTTTTCTTAAGAGTCACCCAGAATTGTCCTCAAATTAACTTTTTAACTATGGCATATAGGCTAGAGTAGGATATGTTATGCAGTCTCAACTTTATAGGAGGGTCCTAAACTATCATACTTGCATATTTTATCTTCGTTATCTTGAACAAAGCTCTTAAAAACTACAATATACATGATTTAATATGTATCAATACAAGAAGCTGTCAAACTCCTGTTTCCATAGCTTTTCTGCTAGAAATAGGAACTCAAAACTAGGACACTTGCTGCGTAAGCCTTACCTTCGCTCACAGTAATAAGAAATATTAACAAGGACATCAGGACTTTGAAAAGTGTCATAGTTTTGCTGTCCTAGATTTAAAGAGGAAATAGCAATGCCGTGTCTGCTAGGTTGAGATCGACTCCCGGGAGCCTGAAGGAAAGCAGATGAAAGCAACATTTTTTAAATGACAGCACAGGATTCCAAATTTAAACCTTCAAATGAAAAGATTCACAAAGATTTTAAATGATACCACAGCCTACTTTTAGAAACAAGTATTTTTTAAGTGCTATTCGTATGTAGAAAAGCAACAGCAGAGGGATTATGTAATTTCAAAAATACATATAAGTTCACAGTTTTTGAGCTTTAAAAATAAATCCAGAAAGATGCAATCTTGCCTTGGTTGATGTCGACAAAAGCCAACCAAAACAACCCTCCATTGCTCATGCTCTACCTCGCAAAACGTGGTTCCAACAGGGCACGTGCAAATGGAGAGAAGCGAGGCAATGGCCTCATGCCAGCTGCTGTGCTGGAGCAAATACTGCTTCTTTCTAAGAAAACACTTAGAGATCTCTGCATAATGCTGCACCTGCATCTGTCTAATACTAACAGAATATCTCACATTTTCTCTGGATGGTTTCTGAAGTGCTCAGCAGATCACCATGGCGCCAAGAGAGAGCAGGTCACGGGCAATAAATAAATCAGGAGCCTACTAAAATGTGCCCTCAGACTATTAACGTTGTTTTCAGACAGCTTTTTGCCAATGGACACCTGGCAGCCAAATGAAGATTCAAGACCCCTAAATGCCATATTAAATTGCTGACTAGAGTCCACAGATATTTACATTTCAGATACATTAGCCTGCTCTGTAGGCTCAAAATCTTTGGCCTCATTTAAGCTGCTGCAAAAACAGACACACAAAAATGGCAGTGAAAAACATACCTAAAATTAGAAAATGAGGTATTCAGACAGCATATGTTAAATACTGTCTTATTCACTGTCAGAAGGGGATGGCTAGAATCAGGAAGCTCTGTAAAAGCTGAAAATGACAGTGGTCTCAGTATCAAGAAGGAAGTGAGAATTAATCTAGCTATCTCCTCAGTCTGTCTACAAGCAGCAAAATTTCTTATATTATTTACGTAGGATTTTACAAAGACACTAAACTGAAATTGTGAACATGTCCAGCCGTTAGCAGCTGGGTAAGGCTACTGCTTAATGGTGACAAGAGCTGAGCAGATCTGCTGCAGATCCTTGCATAAAAAGCTACAGCTTGCCTGGAAGCATCTGACCTTTGCTGAAAGTCAAACCAGTGTGAACAGGAGGGCTGTCTTTCCACAATGGCTTACAAGTGCAAATCCGCCAAACAGGTGAATTCAGGCACTTGCACAAAATACAGAGAAACAAAATCATTGCTAGAAAGGGCCTAGCTCATGAAGAAGCTGTGTCTACTTTTTCTGCTTTCATTCGTATTCAAGGACACAGTGAAAATGAAAAGTTTTCCGAATATAATGTGCAGTGGTCAAGAACCTCCCAACAACCTTCCCATTTCCCTCTCCTCACCAAAAGCGGATTTTTTTTTTTTTTTTGGACCATCCTACTGCCAGTCTTAGCCTATCACATTTCAATTTTACTCATTGGAACAGGCTGGTGTTAGTGTTGCTTCCTTCTGCTATTATTTGCTTCTTGTTTGTGGTTCATTTTCTATCCTTAATTTTGGGGACAAAAAGGATGTCAGTGCTAATCCTGGTATTTTGAACTTTTGCCATGAATGTTAATCAATATAACAGATGAAGCTCTTACACAATGTCTTACCTGAAGCATTTTAGAATGTCTTAGGCAAAGGAAAAAAATTGCAATTCCATAACATCTCAGGGGAAAAAAAGATCTATGCAGAAAACTTGAAAAAAGAAAATTCATTTCCCTGATTTTGCCAACAGCACCTCAATGCTACGAGTAGCTTTCTGAAGTATAACGCAATACCTGAAACTCCATGATAATCCAACTAATAAAAACAATCAAAATGAGAACACAGGAGGATGAGAAGGGAAAAAACAAACTGCCGAACAAAATCTAATAATAGAGAAAGATTGCACCATTTTCCACTGCCCTGCCCAGGGTTGTTTCTGGTTATTATTAAAAAGTTGGTGGTGACCAACCCAGCGTTTTGGAAGTTTATCCATTGTACCCCTGGATAACCTAAGAAAAGAGCTAGAAATAAAATCAGTGAAATAAATGCAAAGGAATCACAGACGATAATGGAAGAGTCTGGTCCTTTAGGAAGAGACAAAATAAATACAACACAATTTCAATCAAAAGGATCAACTGTGTTTGAAACGTGATTTATTACAGCTTACATGCAGTCTAAGTATTCACCAACATCCTTCTCATGAGATTTGGATACTAATCCCACATGGACTTTTACCTACAACAACCTGGGAAGAAGGCCAAGAACAACCTTTCCACTGGCCTTTGATAGCTGTTTTCTGTCAAGCCAAGGAATATTATAGAGAAACACTCAAAAAGTGCATGTATTTTTATGCTCCAAAAGCCTGGCCCAATTATTTGTGCAATCAAAATCTCAAAGAAAAGCCTTCAATAAGGTCAATAACAAGCGCTATGCACATAGTTCATGTGTGATGAATAGACGCTCCATCTGCAGCCTGAACATTCCTGCTGCTGTATCATACAACTTGACAGATTTCAACATGAACATAACAGAGATCTATTCCTTTACATAGAGACAGTTAGAGTGAAATATCTTAAGAGCATCTCATACGGTACTGAACACTTAAGTTTAGGCAATGGAAACACACACCCCTGTAATGAAATCCCAATACGAGGGGAAACAAGAGAGAGCACGCAGGCTTTGTCCCAAATCTGCTCCGTGTCTAAGTTTAAGCAAGTGCAGAATATTGTGTACTTTATAAGGACATAGCAATAGCTTAATTAAACCTTAAATAACACTTTCCACAGTTTTTTTTTTCCCAAAATTAGTCTTTATAATCTGTGAGATATTTGCATTACTTAATTTTACAAATTGAAAAATCAATTACTTGATTTCCTTCACAGAAAGAATTACAGAAGTGCAAGGAATCAGGACAGAAAATTGGTTATGGCAGTTTAGGTTCGAAGTCAGTTTAATCCAAGTTGAAGTATATTTACACAAGTAGACTTGTCCTCTCCTTACGCCCAAAAAGGTTTTTGTTATCTACAGGAACACCTTCCTGTATTGTCACAGATTTGTTCAGGACCAAATTTCCTCTTGAAAGAAATTGAAAGTTTACCACAGCCAAAAAATGCTGCTTGCCATACCTGTCTTATGACATCAAATAAACAGCAGCCATCAGTTCCATGTGAAAACTTTCACAGCCTTTTATTAGATTAAAAAGATGTATATATAAAACCATTCAGTGTGTTTGCTGAATGCTTCTGTTCATCTAGATTATAAATCCAATGATTATTACACGATATCAACATTTTACATGAGAATTTGAATTGTATTTTCCTGATCTTTTTTAGGATAATTAGTATTAAAAGGCCCCTATTGCATCTTAGCTAGCTAAAATGATGGTAACTTTATCTCAGAATAGTAATGCAAACAAAGGATTTAAACCTCCAGACACCTATGGCAGTGCAATGAAGAGAGGCCAGTTCTCACAATGTTCTTTCACTAAATTGAATCCAGATGTTTACATGGAATAAAACATTAACAAATGTCTCCCAAGGGCAGCCAGTCATTATTGAGTGCCTTAATAACCTAAAACAAAAATTCTTTAAGGTGACAACTACTCATTAGCTAGAAAGATATCTTGGTTTATTTAATATTTTTAATAATGCAGGGTATATTATCCTAATTTAATTTAAGCTTGTCATCAACAAAATACTTACCTGGGATAATTCTGAAAGAGCAATACAACAAGACATTTGTGAAAGCAGCAATAACTTAGTTTTAAGCATATGCTTCCAATTTCTCTTTTTTTCTTCCTATAAACAAAAGTTACTTGTAGTTTTATTTTCATAACACAAATCATGTCTTTGAGAAAGATCTAAACATAAAAGAAAAGCTATATTTATGTTTTAAAGTTTGGCTTCAATAGCATACCATTTTGTCCTTATAACAACACAGTATTATTCAACAGTTTTCCACTTCTTGAAGATTAAATTCATAGAGAGGTTATTATTTAATAGGATTTTCCTGGAAACATATTTCATCTATACAGTTTTGAGGAGAACTACTCAACTCTCTCTAAACAAACATAGCTTGTTTGTATTTACAGCCAAGTAGCTTGTGAGTCTCATTTGCATTTCAACTTACTACATAAATTATAGCACAATTTATTACTAAAAGAATTGAAGATCATAAAAAAAGCATACTGTGTTTTCTTATTTTATTTTTCTTTAATTTTCTTAAATGCATTCACCAACCTGCATCCCCCCCAATCCAAATGTAAGGCAACTTCCTGTGCTTAGGGCTCAGAGGATGATTCATGCCCAGACCTCTTATATATGGGACTCTTATGACCTGCCACTAAGTCTTTAGTTAGAAAAGCTTTAGTTAGAGAAGCAAGAGCTTCTCATCCCAGCTCTTGCAAATATTTTGCATGCAAGACTCCTTAGTTCTCCATTTTACCAGCAGTATATACCACAGCAAAAGGGTTTAAAAAAAATACTGACTGTATCATGCATAAAAATCTCAGTGAGAAACTTAGAGAAAGTATTTTGTGACCAGAAAAACCTACAAGTAAATGCAATATATGAATATGAAAACAAGAAGTCTACAGAAAGTATTAGTATTTTTAAGAATACCTTTGTAATGAGTTCCTTACAGCATTTAATGAATAATCAACAGCATCAGATACCCCAGAGAATCTACTTGTCTTACTGAACGTGTTTCTAGACCAGGAGATGGAAATATCTGGGACATGTAAAAAGCTTTCAGTGAATTTGTCATGTAGTGAGACAGCGGAATATGCAAAAAATGCATCAGCTGAGACTGTTCAGAAAGAAGCACTTATGGGACGTAACCAACTAGATGTGCAAAGAGGAAGCTAACATAAATAAAATGGTGATGCCT
>JAUBOD010000974.1:352835-402450 GCA_032353885.1 Nothura maculosa | reverse complement strand
CCTTATTTACATTGGATGGATTTACCAGAAATAGTCCCAATTTACACCATTTGGAATACAACATTTGAGTCTACATTTTAATTTGGAAACAGTCTTGATATTTCTTAGATTGTTACTACAGACTGGAAAATACATCCATTTCTTACCCCCTATATCCTCTCTGTCTTTTCTTTTCCATGTACTAGGGAAATTTTAGTCAGACATCATCCTCTTGAGATGGAATTGTCCGAAATGGGCACTTCTGGAAAATATCTGAGAAAAGTCATAGCACCACTCAAAACCTAACAGCTGTAGCCTGGATGCTTAGGTTACATTTGAAGATCTGCTTGTGGCTGCAAAATTCTGCATTCATTTTTAGGTGACGGTCTTCTGAAGTTATAGCTTTGCTTGGTACTTTTTGGCAAACATTTTCCAGCTGTCACTAAGCACTATCTGGAGGTTTGACCATCTAATAATGTTTTCATTACTACATAGGAACTGAATAAAGGAAAGCAAAGAAGTCATCAAAAAATCAAATGGCAGATTTGTACATACAGCTTCACAGAAATGAAATAAAACATGCTGATACTATCAGAAAACCACAGATACTTCAGATGAAAATAACAGATATTAAACTGATTCAACTATAAATCTTTGAGGAATTCTTATTTCCACAATACAATCTGCAAGCTCTATCAGGCCAAATCTGAAGCAACAGACAACTGTGATTTATTTAATGCTTTCATACACCGTTAGCGTATGTGCATACTTTCTAACACAAACTAGGAAAGTCCAAGCCTTATTAAATAAAATGTCTGGCAAGCACCAACTTGTGAAATCAAATGTTTGAAAAAGGTTTACTTGATTTTTCAGCAGAATGATTTGGGATTTCTGAGTCTGAAGCTGGTTTCCATATTATAAACGTAGTTCTAACAGCAAAAAGACCTTTCCACGAGGAATATTTGCAAAAGCTCATGGAGATGTTTCCATGTCTGGGTTTAATCTACTCTGGAAGCACACTTCAAAGCCAGAACCACTTAAATGAAAATACTTTATCCAATGCTTTGTGATCTACACTGTCCTATGGAGCTACAGCTATTGTCTTGGAATTTCAGTGTCTGCAACGCTAACTTCACTGTAGCTGTGGTTTGATCATTAACTACTGCATCTTGCAAGCAAATTAATGAAAAAAACTTGGAAGGAAATATATTATGTAAATTTAAATCTGTGCAACAGCAGCATTTGAAGCCAAACATTGCCACTGGAGAAATCCATACTCCACATTTCATTAAGCGTGACTGACAACAGACAACCTGAACTTTATTTAGAAACAATTTGAACAACCACATACGTTATATAAGAGAGTTAGAGACATGATAATGAACAACTCGAGCAAAAGACTGATGACAGGAGACACATCTAGAGAAAATGGTTAGTGTGTATAGTCCTCCTGAGAATGAAATGATGCTGGTTAAGAGGAACCACACAAGAGGCAAACTTCCTGTTTATAATAGTATAGCTGTCACAGGGGAGGAATCAATGTCACAAGCAGTTTGAACTTATCCAGTATGTTAGGCAGAAGAGGAAATAACAGGTTCAGATACAAACACTTTTGCACAGTGGCTCACAACCTATACAAAGAATGTTGTTTTATGGTAGATACTAGTCTCTAAGCAAATCACTGGAATTTATTTGTAAAGTTATCCCAGATGGTCCTTCTTGGCTTGACACCACAGTAGCTGCCTCAGTGACAGGAGTGATAAAACTCAGTCATTGTGTTAAGATAACTAGGCAGCTAAGAGAGCGCATCACCATTTGGAAATTCCCTGGAGAATCTCAGTGAGCCAGCTAAGTGTCAGATACTATCACTGTCTAAAGAAGACCCGCATCCCATCTACGATGCGCCAAGACAGCAATGGGGCACTTTCTGGGAGACAGCAGGAATAGGACTCCTGCTCTCCAGGAACCCCAGACAACAGAGAAAGAGTTGGTTATAAAAATAGCCTGAATTTTGGAATATGAAATATTGGAATTATAAATCATTATAAACAGAGTTGTCACCATAAACTGAGACTCATGCCCAGTGAGGAGAGCTCAAGGAATGAATGCTAGCATTCCTGCTTTCAGGAAGGAGGCACAAACCCTCCAAACTTTCCACCAGTAAATGGCATCCTATTTTTACTTACTTAGGCAGTTGGGATGACTTTAGAAAGGTTCTTTAATCTTGTTTTGTAATTTCACAAGTGTAATAGTGACCCTCGACTTCTTTCAGGTTCTCTTCTGCCTGTAACCATTGCATTAATTTAGTGTTAGCTCATAAGCTGCAAGGCATCTTCCATGGCTTTCTGTTCATGCCACACAGGACTGAGCTCCCAGCAGGATGCTAAGGATGAATTCTGGCACGATTCAGAAACACACCAGTAACTCCCCACACAGTGATCATGCAAATAAAGCCTAGTCATGGAGCAACTGGTAATAAATACTAACTGCAATAAATACTAGTTTTATTCAACCATCTGGTAAGAATTTTTGAGTCAAAAATTCTTTTTTCTCTCTATTCTCTCTATTTTGAGACAAAATAGCCAACAATTTCTAAGTATTAGCTGATTTAAAGTGTAAAAAAATATGGTAAGCTTAGTAAGCATTTTCCATGAAGAATCTAGTCTTAAAACGGTAAACGGTATGTAAAACCCAAGTAGTTACATCACAAAGACAATAAATTATGAACAGCAAATAACTAGGTCCCAAGCAAAGAAAATATGCACATTCCTTTCAATGAGCTTTCTTAGAACACTAAGATCTTTGGCATAAAGTTAGAGCTGTCATTGCATTTTTTTGACCATGCTTAGCTCTGCAACCTTACAAACTGGCCTTTCTAGGCCTAATGCAGTAATAGCTTTATACTTTTTGTACTAGTCAAGAGTTGCACACAGACATGTTCAGAAACCTCCCAATTTCTGTCATCTCTACCAACCAAGTACTGTGCAAGGCACGCGACCAGATTCAAACCCACAAACACTCGTGCAGCGTTCGTGCAGCCCTATCAGGGGCTTTTCCACTCCCTTAAGATACTAAGAAAGTGGCTTTAACAACATCCTCGAGTTACGTTTCCTACTAACACTTATGAATAAACTTCTGCCCTATTTTAAGTTCCTTTTCAAAACTTGTCTGTTTACTTGTATATTTAATCCTTCCAATAAGTATAACGGCTAGATTATAGCCATTTACATAACTATTCAGAATTAGCAGGGCTATCTTGTCTCTAGTTGTTATTCAGGATGTTTTGTCGTACATATTTGCTACAAAGTGGATCTCAAAAATAGAAGCTTCCATTTAATCTCCTCTGCATTACACAGAAATATTTGGCACTCGTTCGTAATACATTGGCTTCTAAAGTAACACAATAATGGAGCTAGCTGTCTGACTCAGGGCTATTTCTGAAGCTGGTAACTTAATTTTTTCCAATAAACAGAAACCTTCACCCATTATATACACCATTATGTAGCTTTTCTGCTTGCAATGAATTATCCCAGATTGCCACATAACTAGATAATCCAGTAAAACAAATTTTGTTTGTGCCAAATATCCTTCCTTCAAAGCATCCCTACATGCTATGATGGATGCAAAGTGACTACATAATGATTTTTTAATAAACATACCTTATACTCTTGCCCGATTTATATGACAGTAATATATCTCATGTATCAAAATCAGAGGTCTGCATACTCAGGGGGATATATTAGCAAAAACCTACAGCATGGATATGGCACAGTGGTAGTTAGGCAGCTAAGTCCTCCAGGCCACATTGATGCAAGTTCCTTGTGCAAATAGACTTGTTCTAGATGAACAATACTTTTATTGGTATATTTGCCTGATCTGTGAGGGGAATATTTCCCACATCCCAGGGATCTCAGTAAATGTTTTCAATATAACTGTGTCGATAATAAAACTGCCTGCTAGCAGAGGATACACTCCTAGCTTAAGCCTTGACTTTAGGAGAACACTAGACTGATGCCTATTCTGCCCTATCAAGGCTCAAGTTAAAATTGAATTCATATAACCCGACTTATAACTGTATTTTTTCCTGTAAAAGCTGAATTGGAAATCATACACAATTTAGTGGCTATGTTGCTATACAAGGGACTTGATCCTCCACAGCTTTTACAGTTAAAAAAACTCTGAGATTAATGGGGGTTTCGATGCTGTGAATCAAGCTTTGCCTTCTTACCCCAGATATTAAAGAACAAATAAACCCTCTAAACTTTGTAGTTTATTTAATAACATTGACTATTTAAACATAACTTTTGAGTGGGTTCCAGTTTCAGATGAAATGCTAGGGCTGCCTAGTGGAGGTGAGCAAAATCTTGTACAATATTATGTATTTTGTCTCTGATATAAGTACAAATCAAGGATGTGCAGTTTCTCTTAAGAAATACTTAACTGTTGTCAATAACTTCTACATATAAATTCTGATTTAAATACATCTTATATTAAGAATATACATTCATTTCAGTGATCTCAATTTGTTAGTTTTACTTCAAATCTAGTTTATATAAAATACAAAATAATCCAAATAATGGACTGGCCGATCCCACATCTGAGATTTCATTTGCTGTAATTAAACTACCAACTTTTCAAAATATCAATCGAAAAAATTCCTCTCAAAGTTTAATGTTATTTTTGTTCCTTAGGGGGCTGGAAGAATTTGATTTGAGAGTGAGAGAAGTCATTTTCTGGTCATTTAAATCCAAATCAAGCATCATCACTAAATGCTACCTTGGAAAACAAAAAGACCAATCTAAGACACAGTATTTAAGCCAGTAATTGTTTCTCTGGCTGTCAGAGGACCCACTAGATAAAAACCAACAATTCCTTTGATTACTATCTCAGGGTCTGGGCACAATCCAGACTTTGAGAAGAAAGGAATTATGAAGTGATCCATAGCCTGTGTAGTAGAAGAGCACAGGTAATGGCAATGAAAGTAAGGGCAGCAGAGAAGAGACTAAATGTTGACTTAGGACAGAATTTTCCAGTAGCAAGTCATTCCCTGTATAAAATTTCTCCATGCTAACATTGCAGGTCTGTCCAGGTCCGGAAGGCAGAGTTAACTCTGCATAAGTGTATAACACCTTATTTGTCCATCAGTTTTGAAGCTTTTAGTGCTACTACTATTTTGCTGCTTTTGTGAATGAGAAGGGAGTTTTGACGACCACATTTAAAATTATTAGTGTTCTCCAGCAATGTAAAGGATATTTTAAACAAATACATTTCTATTTCAGCTTTCATTAAAGTGAATAATGACTGCTATGGACCTCATTCATAATAGTAGATTCTGCGCAATCTCATAAATAAGCCATACTGAATTGTTGCCTTCTGAAATAGCAGAAAGTGTTACCTTCTCACTACCAAGGCTATTTTTAGAAGAGCCCATCATCTGCAATTAGAGCTGACAACTCTGAGAGATGCATAAGTAACTTCAGCTCTTTCTAAGTCACCAGATCCCAAGTGCTGAGTATGCAGAGATGCACCAAATTTGGAACAAGTTGTAAGTATTTTTCTTACTACGCATGACATCTGAGCTGACCAGTTGAGGGATGGGGAGAGAAGATTATATTGTCCCCTTGGTTCCCCAGGAGACTTCACCTACACTAATTTTTCCTTTATTTCTCTCCTTTGTTCTGTCAAGTGGAAGATCAAGAAGTAATATATTTATGCCATCTTATGTGGGATGACTCATTCCTCATATTGACCTTAGATAGAAATTAGCTGCAAAATAGAGAAATCTGGTCTGCAGCACACAAATACCAGACTTTACCTGCTCTAGAAGTTTCTACCAAGTTGAACAGGGAGCCAGAAACATTTCTGTAAGGATAGAATCACGCAGAGAATAACTGAGCATCTGGAGACTAGTAGCGTATGTTATGAAAGGAGTTGAGGAATAATAGATGGAAGTTTCTTGTTAAAGCAAGAAGAATGCATGCCCCTAGGCTGCAATAAAGAACAAGACATCCCAATTCCCACTGTCCTTAAGTAACCACTGCAGCCATCCCAGCAGTGAACAGCTTTGCTGCATTAGCATTGTGCTGTTATTCAGTTCTTTGCTCTCCCAAACACACAGACTAAACATGCTAGCTGCAGGTTTAGTCACCTATGTTTTCAAATATATGCTATTTAAGAAAAATGAATCTCTCCCAAACTAGCTTATTTGCATTAGGTTTCAAGTCTTCTATGTTAAACCAACTGAAAGAAGTCTGTTAATAAAAATCAAAAGGGTCTCCATAGTATGAAAGAAAAAAACTAAAAACTATCTTAGCCTATAGGTAATTAATTATTTAAAAGAAAAGGAGGTGACCTATATACAGAAAGATCAGGCAAGAAACCAGAACTCTTGTATGACTCCTTTAAAGGACCATTGTATTATTGTAGCAAACAATTGTGTAGAAATCTGGAAGCAGTTTTATTATAGAGAATGCCTTATGAAAAAGATCCTTTCAAGCTGGGAAGGGAGTGCTGGATTAGGAGCCATGTTATGTAAGCCTGCTGATCCAGACGCCAGAGCCCTGCCCCAGCATTGCATAACAAGCTACAAGGGAGAGCTGGGCCCTTCCTTTAAGCAGAAGTGTGGATGGAAATTCAGAAGCTTCCAGCCTTCCCCATGCAAGAAACAAGGTCTTTACTGTCACTTGCTATTTATTGGAGCCAATTGTGAGCAATTTGATTTCTCCCCCTTCTCATTTCACAGAGTAAACAAAGAAACAACTTACAGAAAATGACACTAGGCAGACTGTCTCCTGTTGACACCATTCTGGTTCAGGAAACATACTGTCCCTTTGAAATACTGGGCAAGCCTGTAGGCTGCTGGTACAGTGCTGGAAGTAAGTGGGAGAGGCAAAAGCAAAATAAGATGCGCCACAATGGAATGCACTAAAGAAACACAAAAGTTTTAAACGGTTTGAATTCCTCAAGTGCAGAACAAGACCTACAAGATCTCCTCCTAATAACTGAAATTAACACAAAAGAAAACAAACAAAACCAGCTGATTTGTATATACGTTAAAACTCATACTTCACCATGGATCAAGAAACACAATAACCATTCAATTAGCATAGTGTTTTTGCTGTTCTTTTTTCTTTTTAGATGATAAATATTGTGTACACTGCTGTTGCAAGTCTTACCAAACTCTTTTGACAACTTGATACTTGTAAGAGGTTACAAAGATTTACAGCTGGCAATAACAGCACAACTTTCATTTCCCGGGTATACCGCTGCTGGGCACCAGATCATTATGAGTGTTATTCTTCCTCTTCCCTAGTAGTCTTAGCCTGATCAAACAGGCCTTCTGCATACTTACTGCTCTTACCTTTACTGATTTCTGTGCTTAAACACTGCATTATTTCTCTTTCATTAGAAAATAAAGACATAAGCAAAAGGGAAGAATCCAAAGTGCACCTGAGTTTAGATAGTTCACTGGACAAATGTGGTCAAGGGATGATGTTTTCCATAGCTCAAAACCCCCGAAGGGTTGGTAAGTGTGTTGTTATTTATGAGCACACTCTGTGCTCCCTCCTCCTCTCTTTTCCATTCTACCTCCCTCAAATGATGGAGATTTTACTGAGGAACTAGAGTGAAGCATGGCAAATACTGGGTCATATTTAGATATAGTTGATTATTTGTTAGAGCAAAGAATTTTTGTATAGCAACATGCCAGTTTACATAATACTGTACCTATAGCAGCAGTTTGCAAACATTGTCTCCTGGAAAGGTTTTGTATTTTTCATAAAATAGATGCTTGTAACTTTTTTTCTGCAGAGCACTTGAGCAGAATTTAAAGATCTGAAAAACTCTGCAGTGCTTTTATCGAGAATAACTAATATCTGATTGTGTTATATTTTCTTCATAAATCTTACAAAAACAATTACAGCAAAATAATAATTACACCAAGGACTGAAGAAAGCAGCTGAATATATAGTCACCCAACAGGAAAACGTACTCACCATTCTTAACGCTGGTGTCACATCTGCCTCTCTGCTATAAAACTAATGAGTCTTGCCCAGGATTTTTAAAGAGTAGGAAAGTAAACAGCTGTAGAAACCAAATGAACTTTGCAGTTTGTATTACAGAGCCCAACAATTAAAGATACATGTACTAACAGGAAACACTTGAAGAAAGGCCTTTTAAGCTCCCAGTTTCTAACATTTCTTAAATATGATTCACAAGATTGAAAGTGATGAAATGGCCAGTCCACACCTCCTCTTTGCCTCCCTCCCGTTCACAACACACACAGTCATGCAACTTGTCCCAGCTACCTTTAAAATATATCCAGTTATCCTGGCTGCGCTCAACATTTCCTTTATTATAAACTGCACAGGCAACTACAGAGACCGAAATTACAAGGTATATTAACCAGCACATTGGTCCATAGGATATCCAAGATGTGAACTAGACAAGTGATATCAAATATCATTAATGGACACTACAGGCAAGCCACCTCTGAGCAGATAACCTTTCCCCTTCAAAATCTATTTCACTAAGAGCCTGATGTTAAAGTGGACATACAGGAGTCGCTTTGCTGCTTTAACATGATTGCTTTACTCACATTTCTTGCAGATTACTTAAACAGCTTTGCTTTGAGATGTTAAAATCCCCATGTCTAGGCCGTACTTGTTTCTGTGGAATCCTAAAAGTCACTGGAAACACTAAGAAAATGATTAATACACGTTTGACTGAACAGAGCTCAGCAAATTAAAATCTTTGCCCTCCCCTACTCAGGGAGGTGTGCCCACTCATGTTTTCCTTTCTACCCTGTATTTTTTAAGAATGTCAAAGTGTACTCAAAAGTCTACTGCTCAGCAAGTCTCCTATACTGAATAACCCAATTCTAAGAGATGTGCTGTTCCATTTATTTCATGTTTAAACACAATTCATTAAGAAAAACATTGCAAAGTTTAGCACAGCTAAATGATTATTTTGTTAAACCTAATATTTTGCATAGGAAAATGCATAGCATATTGTTTTCTGTAACACTCGTATGAAAAACAATATTAAGATGGACATTATCAGCAGAATGTGGATACTTTGTGAAGTAAATTTGTCTCATTTTCAGTATGTGCAACCAACAGTAGCACTTGCAGGCACAAAGTTCTATTAAAATAACTCTTTATATTATTAGACTGGCAGAGCAGTCATTTAGCAGATGGAGTTAATTAGCAAACAGAGCATACTAGGCAGGTAAAGAATGTCTGGAAAAATTAGAGTTAAAAGTGAAATGGTAATACATGGAATATTGATCAGCCCCTTATTATTTGCTAGTTGTGTTACCATTAAGAAGGTCTCAAACCTCCCCAGATTTACCTTAAATGACCATATATTCTGAGATATTTATACTCACTCTACTAAAAAAAAAAAATAATAATTAAAAAGGCTTTCTGGTGGAAACTTTTCATGGGCTATTTCCTGTTGATTTGTTCTACTTAGGTATCTAGCTAGCTAGTTTTTATTGGCAGGATTTACTGCTTCTGAAGGACTGGAACATTGAAGCTTTTACATTGACGCTCAGATTTTCTCAGTATCTAATCTCCCTGTTTTACATGCCATGACTGTCCTGAAAATGTCAAATCAAATTGAAATGTTGTAGATGATTTCCCTTCCATAAAACATGTAACAGAATTATTGTGTTTGCATTCTAATCAACATGTGCACATAATTAACGTATGTTCCTAAAGCCGACATGCAAAGATGATGCTACCAGTAAATGAGTTTTAAATACCTATGGAGGGAAACATTCCATGCTTTCCAATGTAAGTTTTACTCCAAAAGAAGCTTCCCTTAAATGTTTCAGGAACCATTTGTGCAACCACATTCTTGATCACAAAGACCTGGTGCTAACCTGAAATTTCAGAGAGCTTCTTTGGCTAATACCTTGCATTGCTTCTGCACAGGCACAGAAATTAGTGCTGGACTCCAACCCACAGCTCTGTCAGGACTCACTGCTCACTGCTTTGTGACTTGTCAAAGAGTCAATTCCCCCGAGATAGTAAAACACACATTTCTAAAGCAAAAATCACCTATTAACTAATCTATGTAATTAATATTTGGGGCTTTTCTTTCCATCTAATCTCCTTCTTAACAAATCTTCAAACATTTTGCCTGAATTTTTCAGAAATAATCAAACTGATTCAGACAGCCAAAATATAAAATAGTAGTACAAAAGAATAATGTTTACCAAAGTTAAAACTTATAACAAAATTTTAAAGAGGAAATGTCAGACAATCCTAATAATTGACATTACTGGCATTACATAAACACTTGTCTTTGTGCATCAGGCTCTGTACAGCCAGTTTATCCCAATAGGTTATAAAATAATAAAACTACTAGCTATAAATAATGACCTTAAGTACAGATTATTAAAAATAGCTTCTATTTTCATTCAAGTAGCTATTATTGAAGAAGCATGCCAGGATTATTATTTTAGTAATATAGCTGCACCTCATCTCAGTGCAATATTTCTTCATGCTGGGGACATGTGTGTGCCCTACAAACATGGGAGTGCCTCAGTTCTGAAAACCTGGCACAGTTCTTTGCCATATTGTGATTAAGCCAAGTCTTTAGATTAGAAACTACACACTTGACTTGCTAGCATGGGTCTTGCACCTAAAAGTGGTCAAGGAGAGGAAAGAGAGAAGAGTAGGGAGAAACTTAAAACACAAAACCACCCCTCTCCCTCTCAAACCTACTTCAAAGACATTGAACTCGACTCCCATTTTTAAGAAATATTATGTCATTTTTTTCAAGAACGAATCATAGGATAATTGCTTCAAAACATCAGAATTCAGTGCTGGAGTCAAACATGTACTCTTCGGTTTCCCTTGCCATTCTTCATCTCTATTTCAATATCATTTTGCCACAGTGGAGTCATGACCTTCTTAGTTTCCTCGATGACCTGTCATTCATTCCCTTTCTCTTTGTCTTGCTAAGGAGGGTAAGTGAAACAAAGTGCTGGAAATCATTCTTCCTCAAAAGAAATAAATAGAAAACGTATCTCTTTATCATAACTTCCAAGATAAATTTTAGATGAAATGAAAAATGTGACTAGACAATAAAAGAGAGCTTCTCCACTTACATTATCTGATTTAAAATATTTTCCAATCTTTTTCCCTCTCCTACTGCTTAAAAAAAATTCTATATTTTCAAAATTGTGCCCCTACCTCAAGAACTTAATGCTTACTGAATGTTGATTAAAATTGGTGCTAAGGAAAACCACCATACATAATCATCACAAGCATCAAGCAGGTCAGTACTATGATTACTGAAGAAGAAGGGAAGAGAAAAAAAATAAAAATAAATCAGTCACCGGGACTAGCTTTTACAACTTTAAGTGCAGGATTTGACTGCTGATCTATGTCATTAAAGTCAATCTTTAGAGTATTTATTAGACATTGTTAATGAAATTCAAAAAGCTATAAGCTTCCAAAATAGTAATTTCACTATCATATGGATCTTTTCCAGAAATTGCTTTCTGGCCTAGGATTTTTTTCCCCCCTTTTCTCTCCCCTCCTTAATTTCTGACCTCTTTTTAAGAGGAAAACAGCTCCAGTGAATAGATGATAATGTGAGCTGAGCATCCTGACTCACATAATGAAACCTTACACTGATCCCCCAGGCAGGCATGCAGCCTTCCCAAGTGAACTCCCAAATTTACCCTATAGATAAACCATCTGGGAAGGTTCTGCAGTGCTCTGATAAATGCCTTTTCCCAGACCATATGCTCTTTCAAAGACCATATGCCCTTTGTGAAAGTCACAGATTAACCCAGTTTGCGTGAACTCAAGACCCACTCAAGGCACCTTTGCAGACCATGGGAATACCACCCAATGGCTCTCAAAAATAGATAAAAATCCACGTGCTTCACAAAAACCAAACACACACACAAAAAACATGTTTATGAAATACTACACTTTCCATAGAGAGGAAGAGACAGCTGAGAATTTTTACTTTTTGGTTTTTGCTAGGTGCACTAAAATAATGGGTAGACATACTAAAAAGATTTGGTTTATTAAATGAGTTAAAACATTAACCTCTTTCCACCTCCCAATATACACTTCCAATTTAAACCCAGATGTAAATGAAAAGAATCTGCATATTTTTCCCAGCTCTTAAAATATAGAAAGATACCCCCACAGACTTCTTTCTTTTTGAGCCACAGTATTTTTTTCCCCCATGACTGAATTGCTATGTTCAATATTCCATTTGCAAGTGCAGTGGCTCTTGCAGCTTAATTAACTGGCTCACTAACTTTACACATCCAAGCATTTCTGCATGGTTGCTTCATATTAAACGACTCACAAGACATAAAATATCACAAAACACTTCTGTAATCAGATATTAATGCCACTATACTATAAATTATTTTTGTGCAATAGGAACTGTGCTAATAAATACAGAGACAGCTGGTAAAAGCCTTTACAGTTAAATGGACCGTCATCTCCTTATCACTAGTTTAACACAAGGGAATACCTAAGGAGACAAACACTTGTAAGCAGCTTACCTTACAACTGTCAGTACAGGCAGATTAATGGCAGTGTCAGTCATACAGGAGCACCATGACTGCTAGTACACTTTTATGGCAGCCTTCTGTTGCTTCCTGTATTTTAAAAACCACAACAACTTATTTTTCTAAAAAAGATAGCTTAAGAGCACAGGTTTCAAGTAAACTTTATGCTTATTGCTGTATTAAACAGCAGTCACAAGGGTTCCTGGCAGAGGATGAACTAGAGGCCTGGAAAATACCAGCAAAAACAAAAGCCCATGAGACAGACTGGGGATTTGTCAAGGAATACTTTCAGGGCAAGAGGCACTGATTTCATATCAGCCTAAAATCAAAGCATCACACATTTAATAGGCTAAAGGCATTTGGAATGGCTTAATTGCAAACTTCATACTGGAAATGCTCTTTCTGCTTTGGAGAAGTACCATCCTGTGCAAAATTTAGGCAAAAACTGACTGCACTACGGAATATCTTGCAAACAAATGAACATATAAGGAAGACCAAGCACAAGATGAACTTTAGAAGCAATCTAGCCCCCTCCTCACCACCACCAACTGCAGTGAGCCAGTGTAGCATTCCTCACATATTTTGAGATTCAGACTGTTGTATCGTGGCAGCTGCACAGGAACTATCTGCTTCAGGTTTATGCCTCCAGCTATGAGTCTCTCTTCTTATATCCCTTTCCTTTTCATGAAAGCAAGTTTTGGAAGTACATTCCCATAAGTTCAGCAAGTCTACTGCTTCACTGCTATGAGATCAGTCCTATTTTTGTCCTCTGAGCACAGGGTATCATGTGATGACCTGCAGCAGCATTTAGGGGCAAGGCAGTCCTGATTTACATGGACATGTTGCACAGCCATGTGGCTGCACTTGTGCATTCCTGGGTGACAACATGTACTGCTCCAGATGGTGCTGTCGGAATGAGAGCTAAAGCACAGTTACCTCCCCCTGCAAGTCCACATCTAATCTTTCTCAGAGTAGTCACCTCTTGGGGATATTATATGAATGAGGAGCCCCAAAAAAAAAAAAAAATTAAAAAAAAAATCAAAGAAACAAGTGCTTAGGTGTTAAGATCACACTTTCCAAAGTTCATTAGGCACTGTAGGCTTTGAGATATTTATGTACCTAGACACGTCTGGGGGGGCCGGGGGGAGAAAACAGCTCTCTATCTTTATCCTTGGACCTCAAAGCCTTTTAAACCTCTTGAGTACCTTTTGGAACAACAGCTGCTCTGTTAAAAAGAAAAAGGAAAAAGCCAAAGCTCCAGGAGAACTATTCATTACAACAGAATCACATAAAAGCAAGAAGATGTTTGTGTTGTTCAGAAAAGTATTTAAACAAATGGAAAATTTTAATTAAAACAAGTGATAGCTAGAAAAGTATCGTACATACTGAAAAACAGAAGAAAGAGACTATTGATTTCAACTTGTTTCTTTTCTTCAAATAGATATATCTTCTTACAATTATTAAATAAGTTTAATATATTAAATACCTAAATGACAACAGGAAAAGAAAACACACAGAACATAACCATTACTTAGAAAAAATGATCTTGAATTTACAGGCAACAGCTAAGTACATATATTGATGCAAATATTCCTTTTTGAATTTTCTCAAAAACATTTGTTTCTATTATTTTATTACTGATTCAAACTACATTTTTTTTCAGAAGTGCCTAAGCAGATCTCTTTCCACATAACCTTGGACTTTCTTGAACTTCACTTTTTTCCCCCCTCTGTCAATGAAAATAATGATACATAGTCCTTAGCAATAAGACTTAAGAGACTGTGGGAGAAGATCTCTTTATATATTCCAAGAATAACTATCATTCCCTTAACATTTGGATCCATATGACTTTTATACAGATTGTTGCCTAAGACTTACTGTTAACAGGTAAGTCATCATTGTAGGTTAGAGCTCCAGATTCTCATAGGGGAGTGACTGCCAGGCTCCTTGAAGGCAGTCTGCTTAAGTCCTTGGGACAAACGCAGGCAGACAGAAGTTCATTCAAGTGTGTCTATTTATATCAGGGCTGATCGACACGGACGTTGTTTCAATCTTTACCAATCAGTAGAGAAAACTATTCCGTACTAGCCCAAATTTTCAAAGATATCAAAGTCCTAGAGGTTCAGAGAAGCACCACAACAAGCTTTTCTCCAGTTGTTTCTAAACCATTTTTCTCTAAAATACCTTAATTCCTTCATGAGGAATTAAACTAGCATAACTGAATAACTGGTCTATCCAAACACCTAGTTGCTTATTTATAAATAAGACAGTAGCTATATGTATATTTTATTTGATTACAATATTATCTTGCTATTTAACTAGTAGCAACCCAATGATTAAAGCCAACTTGAAAAGAGGCTGGCATAAGCATAGTAGAATGTCACAATAAAATTTTGTCCTTAGAAAATCAAGAGCTGCTTATAGATTTTTCCAGCACAAATTTATTTTTATTTTAAATCAGCCATCAATAATATCAGAATCAAGTACAATACATTGGAAGCTTACTGCAAAATGTTTACTATTATGAAGATTAACAGAACAACAAACTAAACTACTAGATCACTAAAAAAATTAAAGGAAATCGCTTAAAAAAATTAAAGGAAAAAAAACAAACCTTATGTGAATAGCAGCCATCAAACTCTTCATGTATCTGCATCTCATCCCAGTTCTTCAGATCTTCCATTGAGTGTAGTCTTAGAGCCATGGCCCATCTTTTACTGTGAAACTGCAGATCCCCTGCTATAGTAGTAGAACTTAATTCAGCTGGATCTGTTAGGTGTGTCCACAGTCCAATTACCACTCATTCCAGTACATACGCTGTTCACCTGTGAGCTAAATTACTTGCTCAAGGCACCACCTTGCTTCAGGAGTCCTTCTGCTCTATCACAGGAGTCTTCAATGTTGGGCAGAAAGCTTCAGGGGACAACTAGTTCAGAAGGAAAGACATGGCAAGACTGTAACCTGTCACAGCCTATACCACATCTCCTTTCCCCACAGCTGTGTTAAGAGGAGACAGTGAAAACTTTCCTGCTTTTCTTTTGGTTGTTGTCTTGAAAGTAGCTTTGTCTTTTTTGCAAGTGAAAGGGACTATGAATCTTGCCAAGGATGAGCTGCATAATGACAAGCCCTGATTTAGGCCTTCAAACACTCTAAAGCCACTATCTACTTAATATAGTAACTCTGCAATATATTTTAGTGACACAGGCCACTTAAAAGAATACAGTGCTTCAAGAAAGCTTAAATTGAATCAATATATTATCAATTGTCCTTCTATTTTGATCTTCTGTTCTGCAATACTGGAGGATATTGTCATATAGCTCACATTCAGAAATCCTGGATTGCATTTCTTTGGTTAACACTATTTATCCTATTCATTTTCTACCATTATCCGTGAGGCGAGACAGATGTTTTCTTTCATATTTAAACAAAAAATTAGTTCTCTACTGAAAAAAAAATCTCTTAATATTTATTTTAATCTATGGTATGAATATTCTCTGGTAAGTTTGCTTTTTTGGACAACCATGTTACTTAGCATGAATGTCCTTCATCGCAACCGTTTCTCTAACTACATAATTTCATACCCTTTGATCACAAAGTGAAAGAATATAAACTCTATAAAACTGCAAAGGGTTTTCAGAGTATTTTAAGTAACTACCTTGTGTACTGTTTCCATTATCAGAAGATCACCTCTAAGCAAAGAGCAATGCTACTACTGCCTACCGCATCGATGTATCTGTTGTTGTTGTTATATGTTGCTAGCTTTGTTCTGTATGTAACACGCCAGGATATGACGGTTTGCATTTTCATTTTCTATTGAATAATATATTTATGCATTAAGTCATATACCAATGTAGGACACAATTTAACTGCCTTAAAATTGTACATCTCCTAACATTTGATCTTACTGAAGTGCCCTATCTGATAATTGTCATTTCTACTAATTGATTTGCAGCAGTTTTTCCTCTGAAATGTGAACAACATAATTGTGCAGAGATTTCCAACATGTTTGGAGCAGAGGAACCAATCAATCGTGCCACTGGCACAGCCCTCTGCTAACTCTGTGCCTCTCCTTCTCCCTTCCCCCATAGGCTTATGTTCTGAGGTACACAAAGGTTCAGACATACTCCTCTGCCAACCTTTTACATGCCATCCTTTTTACAATATATCACTCACTGTGAGTTATGATACAAACTAAAATCAAGTCAGAGCCTATCAGCTTTAGGAGAAATAAAGGTTCATGAAATCTTTACAGGAACATTATAAACTCATTTAAGCTGTTTTATTATTTGTATATAATTAAATACTGTATTAAGAAGAATCATAACCTTCTTACCAAATTGCTCCTCAAGTAGCAATTACACTCACCTCCTACCAGAAATGTTTGAATTATGTCCTTAAAAGGCTCTGAGACTACCAGATGGGATAGATGAGATATTCTGGGCTATTGCATGAATTATTTCAATCCATCATAATTTGGAAGACTCATAGCTGCTGTACTACTGGAAAGCTTGATTTGATTTCAGATATATGAAGCTGAACTTTGATGGATGCTATGAAACAAAGCCTAACCATCCAGCTTCTATATCTCTATCTTCTCAGCTTTTTTGTTGACAAGGAAGAACTGAGGGCTCTGACTCATGACCTTTGGCAGTTTAAACCAATATGCCAGCTGTGACAACTGAGTATCCAGCACCCAGTACTCCTCTAGTAGCAAAGACAGCTGAAGTGAATCTCTAGCAAATAGCATTGGTAAGATTTTAAACCACTAAAACATATACCACACAGAAATTGGACTCCTAAATAATTTTTAGTCATCTTTTATGGACTGAATTGTTTTAAACAAAACAATTGTGCGCACACACTGAATTGGTACAAACTCTGCAAGTTTATTTCATGCATTGTGCTAAATCATTTAATTTTCAGTGCTGCTTGCTTAGTTATTTATTCAGAAGTCAGTTTCTTTCTCAGCACTATGTAAGGAAAATGAGTTAAAGCACTGTGAAATTGAGTTCCTGCTGATGTTAAATGTTTCAGACCAGGTTACATTCAGGCCTAAGAATTTCTCTTTATGTTAGGTGACAGTAGCCACTAGATTTTCCTATATCTGTGTCAAAAGAATAAAAGTAGACTAAAAGGTTAAAGTTCAACAACTTCTATTTCCTAAGTTTAAAGAATACTTGGTAGAAAACATTAATTTGTTTTCCAAATTGTTAATTTGTTCCTAAAGAAAGTCAAATATTACTAACTTGAGGCCCTCTTCTCACTTTAGAATTTCAGGAATGTCATTATCCATATTCTTGGTGTTTTGCCACTATGAGATCTGGCAGAGGACTCTGATGTGCTCTTTTTAACTTGCAGCCCTGTACTGCAAAGACCTGCGCAAAGTATTTATTAATCACAGCATATTTCCTCCTCCTCTAAGAAAAGACCTGCAGACTTTCATGCTTTGCTTTCTAGATATTCCTATTCTTGTTGTTGTTGGTCTTTGAAGGAGACAAACTTGAAGAGACAAAGCCAGCCATTGGTTTTAGTAATAGTCTCTGAATAATAGTATGCTCATTTTTTTCACTTAAAACTAATAACACTAACACTCAATATAGTCAATATTGTATGCTCATTTAAAAACTAGATGGCTTATAGCTTGATTTGGATATGAATGACAGTGATTCCTGTACTTATTGACAAATGATAATGAGCCTTTAAGTGGTGTATTTTGTCAGAAACCTAATGTCATTAGAATATAGTTTCTCATTTTTGATAAAAAAAGTTTTTTAAAACACTAAAAGTAACCTTCTTGTTACAAGAAGGCAATTGTTAAAAAAAATGTACTCCAGTGGAGTCTGAAAAGCAGAACCAACATATCCTGAAACAGCTTCCTTTTCAGAAATACTTCCTTTGAATTAACTATTTTAAAAGGCATAATGATAGAAGTACACCTAGCTTTGTCCAGAATCCTCCACTATATTTTATAGTAAATCACACAACCCCTAGCAGCAGATTAGCAGATATTTGGATTTGTAATGTAATTATTATTTAAATAACATTTACAAAACTTACATTTCATGCACATAAACTGTTCCAGGAAGCTATAAGCTTCCCAGTAAGACGAACCCTAAAGGCCACAAATCATGCCATAAAAACAGCACTAGATGTAGCTACGAAAAACGCTGCAGCAAGAGAAGCTCCCACGTCAAACGCAGACTCTGCCAGTGTGTGAAGCAGGAGGAAACCCGCTCTGTTACGGGGAGGCACTTGTAGGGAACAGGCATCTTTTCTCTTATTGCAACAAATAGTTTAGAAAAGTTTTTCCAGAAAACAAACTTCCCTAATAAGGCATGGAAAATGAAAAGAAAAATAGCAGTACCAGTGCTAAATAATGGTAATCATTTACAGCTCTGTTTTATTTACAACATGAATTTCTTACATGATGCGGCTGTTGTTCTAAAACTTAGATAAAAATATCCTTTGGACATTGATCTGTTGAATTTATCACAAATATCTTCTAAGCATCCTTACTTTAAAAATTAGAGTTAAAAGACTTTGTCGGGGAGCTGGGCAGCCAGTAAAACCCTAAAACAGAATAACTTTTCCACCACTCTTCCTCCTAGCAGATGGCCCCTGCTATTTTCATTCAAAGCACTGCTTCCTATAGACAAAGGAAGTGGCAACCAGGAAGAACAAAAGGGAAGCCAGGAACCACATTACTGAAAGCAGACATGCATGTATTTCATGTGACTCGTTCTTCAAGAAATGTAGTTGCGCACTGGATTAAGCAATTATGTGATTTCGAAGGGGTTCATCTATGCCTCGTTCCAAGTCTGAACATTTATTTTGAAACAAGAACATCAGAGTTAACATGTAACTTGAGTTGCAAACTGATTTACGAGCGCAGAGGATCTCACTGGATAGCCTAAAATAAAAAGGTTGAATCCCAGCTCGTTCAGTACAGATAACTACAGAAATTATTTATTATGAAAATAGAGCCAAAGCAGGAAAAGCAGCTGACTGTGTCCTTTGGCACCTACGTTAGCACACAAGCACCCCTGTTCTCCCCCCCAGCCCGTGGCAGCATCCTGCGCTGCCTGCGGCTTGCTTTAACTGCAAGGGCAATGCGCCCTGCTGGGCCTAGCAGCACCAACAGAGCAGGGGGCATTGAACTTACCAAAAATACCTCCATGTGGCATGGCTGCCCTCAGCCGTCTTCGTGCGATCCGCAGCCTTCATCACCACTGGCACCATCCTGCCTCGTGGTGCCCATTTGCGCTGGTGCTGCAGCTCACCTGAGGTGAAACAAGATGGCCACCATAACGCCTCATGGAGAAAGGCCATTGCCTCAGACCGGGCACCTGCCCCTGGGAAGTGGAGCTGCCAAGGATCAAGGAGGGAGCTGCCATGGACCCCTACCCACCACAGGGCAAGGGTGCCCAGGGCTCAGCTGTCTTCCCTGTCTGTTGTGTCCAGGAGTCTTAGGCGAGTTGGTTCTTGGGCCTCTGCATCTCTGAGAAATGGGAATGCTCGTCACCTGCGTGGAACGCTTTGGTAGGGGAAAAATGAAAAAACAAAAGAAACAAACTTAATGATTAATATTCTCCTTAACAATTACATAATTTCTCACATCCAAGTCCACTTTTTCCATGTTTTTTCTATAAAAATAGGAATATAGGCAGGTAATCATGTGCCAGTATCTGTCCTCCAGATTGCCTCTGGGCAGGTTCACACTCTGCAGCAAGCAAAAGATGATTTCCATCAATTTTGTTACCATTAATCATTTCATCTTTTTTTCACAGGCCAAAGTGCAAAATGTGCCTTTTGTATACCAGATGAGATTATCCTCTCTGTCTCCAACAAGCTTTTCCTTGGATCTGGACAATGCCCCCATGTGACAGTAAGTGGAAAATGCTTGGTTTCGCTTTATTCTGTCCCGAGATAGTCTTTCTTTAGAGATTTTTACCCACTGCCATTAAGCTTTTCCTACGTTTATTTTTATAGTGAACAACTTGCCCACAAACCATAGTATTTTTAAAACTTTTTTGTGTGTCTTTATCTCTACATACAAGTCACTATTAGAAAATATATATAAATATTTTCCAAGTACTATGGAAAAGGTGCCTGGGACATATGAGTAGGGGGGGAAAAAAGAGCCCAAATACCCCCCCAGGTTGTGGGGCACACTGTATCCTCATTATGGAGAAACTGCATGGAATCAGCTGAGCAGCAGTAGGCACTATAACTTTAGGCTCACTATCAAACCATTAAAAACAGCAACAAAACACTTCTTTGCAAAACTACCTCACTTATTGTATCCTTCTCTTGCCAGCACATAACCAGATAATGTGTCTTAAATATATCTGAAATGAGTTGCTCAAGATTCTGGTAAGTGAGAGCAAGAGTACACTGCTATAATTATTTTTTTTCTGATCCCAAACTGATTAATCCAGAGAGCCTTTGGTATCTTTGGTATACTGTTCACAGTATAAGGAATTACAAGTAAACTGCAGGTGCACATTAGTTACCATACAACTACCCACGTTTAAGAGGGAGTTGTAGACTGGACAGCAACCACAGCAATTTTATTGTACCTAGTATGCATTTTTAAGTGGCACACTCTTCAATGTAATCAAGCAATTATATATTGCAGTATAATTTAGCATTTTTAGTATGAAGTTGGTAAGTTATGTATAACAGTACTCTTAAAAGGGCTGTTATCTGTCTTGAACTTAAATTTCCTTTGTGTAAGAACAAGCACTTCTGAATCTAAGTCAGAAATCTCCTTCCTGATCATGAAAAACTAGCAGCTGCACAATGCCACCTTGTGACAGCACTTCAACAACACACCAAACATTCACTACTCCCATGTAGTGATCTCCAAATTGCAGTTCACTGAACTCTAGAGTACAGATTGCTTCCAAAATCCACAGAGCAAGCCTAATGAAAGCAGGCTGACATGTGACACAGTAGTATTCATATCTCAAAGTGATAAAAGGATTTGTACTTCCATGAAGGTATGATTCATGATCATATATTGAAGGAAGTACTTTTAGAATATAGGTTTTCTAAGAGTACAGGTTTTCTAAGAATATGCTTTACATGCAAAACCCTATGATATGCATAGAATTGGAAAATGTCTGAAGATATAAGTAATTTTTCCATGTTCTGATAACTATTCTCAAAGGAGAAAAATAATAAGTGCTAACACTATTTTGAAGAGATTAACAGTACTTCAGAGCTTTAGCAAGTTCAGTTGAACTGAATCAGAAGATTTTTTCATAGAAAATATTAATACAAATCTGTAGTAGCAGCAGTTTTTAATTTACCAAAAAATTGGCATCTATTAGCAATAGAAACATACACAAAAATATCTTTGTTTATACAAATAAAATTAGGTTCTGAATATTCACAAATAACATAACAGCAATATTTTTCTTCACATTGACATTCAAAGTTAGATAGATCAGTCGTGATATAAAAACCTTGCAAAATACTCAGTCAAGCACCATGGCAGACAGTGCATTAAGATCTCTCATAAATGGATGTTCAGCTAGTATTTGATCAATCTTCTGTTTTTGCTCATAATCAGGAAATATTTTTATAAGGGCTTCTCTTAGCTGTATTGTTTCTGAGGCAGATCTCTGTGGTGGAATTGTTAGACAAGGCTGTATGTTTGGTTCTAGTGGAAGCCAGGTTGGTGAACGATCTCCATGTATTTGGATTTTAGGCTGTCGATTGCTACTAGTTTGTTGGGGGACTGGCATGAAGAAAGATTTCTCAGAAGAATATTGTCCACCGCTCTGTAAAGCCTCCTGTGATGACAGTGAAGCTCTATGAAACAAAATGAAAATCTTTGATTAAATAAGGAAATGGAGATGCTGCTATCGCTGTACAACCACAGAAAAGACGACTAACTCCCACACGTTGCTGCTGCTCATCTAATTATTAAATACTCAGTCATTTGATTCCAAAGTGAAAGAAATAGTAGGTATAACAATTTCTGATTTGAATTTGAAGTGACTAATAACATCTAATTAACATTATCTAGGACAAATTCCAATATGCTTTTAGAATATTTTGACATTTACTTGGCAGAATACAGTAAAACTATTCAAAGACTTATTATACAGAATTGTCAACTTGAGTACTACAGAGATAAATAGATTAAAATACACTGAACACATGGACAGTGACTCAGAATATGTGAAAATACACACAGACTAGAAGAATCTTTGCCTGCTGCACAGAATCACTCTTGATCTACTTTTGCTCAGGCATGTTTGACAGCTCTCAGTCATAAGTCCAGGATCAAGGCCATAATCTGTCTCATTTGATATCCTTAGTAAAGGCAATTCTGCAATGTCAAGATTACTTAAATATTATGATTTCATTTCAAATAGTTTAAAAACTTGTCACTTTGAACTGCTAGTAGTACAAAATAGGACTGCTTCTACTTCTGATGCACATAAATATGAACTGGACCTCATGCAGCAAACAGTACATAAAATTTACCTTCTCTCCAAAACAAACAACATACAGTTAGGAAGACAAGTTCTTCTGGACTTCTCAAAAGAAAAGTGCTCTCCTTTTCCATACTCATCACCTCCAGTTCTCAGAACATGCTCCTTTTTTAATGAATTTTTTGACCATAGCTGACCAGAATATAATGTTCCAAAAGATATCTCATAAGAGCTTTTACATTAGAGCTTAAATATTTCCTTAAGATTTCCTGTTGCAGTTGTAGAACTGCATTTGCTTTTTCCATGCTGACATTGTATGGCTATCTCCAATCATCCTAAGATAGCTAGTATATACATCTTTCTTCAACAGTTTCTAACAGATTAGCTTAATACGTTCACTTTCTATTAATATTTAAATCCATAGGTTTGTCTTTGGTATAACTGATTTTTATTAGTTCAACACTTGTTTAAAAAGCTGTCTATACCCCTCATTACTATTAACATTTATAACTCCCAAGCTAGTGAAAGAAGTGCCAAGGGCTTATTATTTCATGCAAAAGAATAAATCTATTCTCAAGTTTTGGCAGGTAATGCACAGCAAGTTCTTACTTTGAATATATACATTTAAAAATAGAATGGTCTCAGGAATAAAATCTAAATATCTATGTATTTTTAACATTAGAAAGATACAAATGCATGTAATAATAAACCCAATTTTAAGAGGTATTACTAATAGCACAGTGCAGTACCCTCAGGATACCTTGTGGAGTGAAACACCTCTCCTGTGACCCAGGATACCAACTTAGAATCCTTCTTTGGTATTGCCTCTTGAGCCACTCTGGATAATAAATGATTAACCAAGATACTTAGCACCGTTCTGATCTGCAGGATCCCAGACTACCACATCTCCAAACTCCTGATAGGTTTGTGCAATATTAACACACTGTTTAGACCACCTTTGTGAGAAAGCCACCACAATCAAATCTCACAGAACATGACTGAGGCATTTATCTTACTTTTCTTAGATTTGATAGATATCTTGATGAGATGGAAGCGTCACAAGCAGTTTCTTGACAGACTGATGTAACAGGAAAAAAAACATTTTTGTTAAGCTGCAACATCCTAGTAAAGCATGTTCTTGCTTAATACCTTTACTGTGTAGCTCTAAAGGAAGTGCTTTTCAGCAAAACAAAAACAGGTCATTTCACATTTAAAATCATTGTTCTCTAAAAGAAAAAGTAAAAATGGTGATTATACCTAGAAGAGCCTTCACTGCGAAGGAAGTCATCTAATCTAGGTCCATTTCTTCCCAAAGGATCATCAGGAACCATAAATATGTCCCCAGCAAAAGTATACTGTAGCAACCTGTAAGAGAGGGTTTTTTTTCTCCGATATTCCTATTATTTTCTCACCATTCACCTCCTCAGCATAAATTCCCTAGAGCAGAAGCTTCATACAGACTTCAGTGACTGCTAGTGGTAATTAGTGAACTCCCATTTTAGTTAGAAACATTTGCTGCCAAAACAATGTAATGGGTGATTATGTGAACTGTTGCCATTACACCACAGAACACCTAGTTTTGACAGAAAATTAAGGGTGATGGCATTATTATTATTTTTAAGAGACCAGGGTGGAATTTTCTAGATGATTAGAGAATATCTCCTGGTAGTTTAAACTCTCCATACTTGCCAGGATGTTCAAATAGCTAGCTAACATGCATGCATTACCAGAAATCAAGATGACTAGTGGACATGGGCTTGATGTTTATTGATAAGAGACACAGGAGTGTTTTTCCTGGAATCATTTTAGGACAGTGGAAAAATGAGCACCTAAAAGAAAAACATTTAACCAAAATTTTCTGTGAGGCGAGGATTTGGTACAGTGGAATTTCCCCAGAAGTAAAACTGATAATACATGTTAGCCTGAGGTCTTGAAAACCACAGACTCTGAATGACGCACTAAGTAGAAGCACAGAACCCAGCTTGGGTAAAACTCACTCAGAAAATAAGGTAAATACCTATGTAAGAAAACAACATAAGATCCATGTTCTTCAACTACATGATGAGAACTCAAGAGAGTTTTCAACTATTTGAAATAAAACTATATAGTCCATAATCGCTGCAATGCAGACTGACCCTCAGATGAAACCTAGGGGACTCAGGGATTAATGGAAAAATCAGACAAAGGAGATGAATAGGTGAAATTTTCACAGTGAGATCTTGTTTAACTGGAAAAGAGAAACAGTCTGCACATAAGAAACCATCCTGGAAACTTTGGATAACAGAATCCAGGTGTCTATTCTGGGATACTAAGTCAATTCATCTACACCTAAAAAGACACTGAAAAACTGCACGGTAGGCTTGCAATTGCTAGCTGCAGGCAGGTGTTATACATGTTCATTGTTTTATTTAGCTATTTCTATTTGTGCTACAGGAAAGAGTGATTTGGAAACATGAGCAGTGGACCTGGATGTCTCTTAACTATATCTCCTTAAAGAAGAGGTATGTAAACCAATAGTCTGCCAAAATGGACACAGTACCTACAGATATTATCCTATTCAAGGCATAATTATAAGGCTTTAAGATGATGGAACTCAAAGCTTTGTTTGTTTTTTTTCCTCTCTGAGAATCCCATTACAGACTGCCTTTATGTAGTTTTTTCCCCCCAACTCCTCAATCATAGTGCCTATAACTGTACAGACAGGCATCCTATAAACTTTCTTAGAATTCAAACAGTTACCTGTTCTGAATAATTCCTCTCCAGGCAAGCGATTCTGTCACAAATTCTCTGAAGTTGTCATTAGTCACAATAACACCTCCTGTTCTATCAGCAAGATGTAATAAAAATCTGTAACATTCATTTCAAAGACAGTTAAATGAGTCTGCCTTGCTCAAAATTGTCCAAAGATCTAAAAAACGGAAAATCTCCATCATTTAACATATTTACATGAGAACTTGAAAACAAGTATTTTCATTCTCAAAGAGTGATTTGATTTGGACCTACCATATAAAACTAAAGAGTAATCTTTTAGATAACATTAGTTTTAGTGTAGCAGAATCATTATGAAAGGTTAAAGAAGCAAGAAGCAGATTTGTAAAGTATTTACAGAACAGTACAGTATTTCATACACATTTAAATCAAGTTTATTTCTACAGGCTTCTTTAGCTTAATATTAACGTACTTTTCTGCAAGAATATTATACATGTTACTTGCTTGGTATATCAACATTTTTCAAAATGAGTAATGCTACTATCTTTGGTTAAAAAATTAAGACAAATGGTAACTATCGATTTATTAAAAACACCATTTGTTTATCTGTCTTAAGGTAAGTTGAAACATTGCATGGAGGCTACTTTAGTAGAGACTGAATGTGTGTGTGTGTGGGTGGAGGGGTATATAGACACATATATATATATATATATTTTAAGGAGACATATACACTTCTGACCCTAAATGCAAATGGGTTAACGCAACACTGATTTGCAAGATAATCTCAACGGTACCTACTGCACCCATGAGGCATGTTTTAGGAAAGTTGTGTGTATAGAGAATATTACCGCCGTAGAGATAGTGTGGAATGAAACTCCTACTTTGCTGCCCTCTATATACTTTTTTGTGCTGTAATATTATTGCATATTAACAGATCTGAGCCATTGTATTTTAACAGGAAAGATATTCAAAGTGTAGTGCACTTCATCTTTTGCACATTTTTTGTAAAAAAGTACACAACTGTGCAATCTAACAAGAACAGGTGTTCCCACGATGTGAGGGCTTTATTTTGTAATTAAAAAATAAAGTAGGAATGGTTATTAGTTTAGACGGCAGAAACTGAAGTCCAGTGAACTGCTGCTAGCTGCCAAATGCAATTCCAAAGCTGCAAACTCTTTATCCATGCAGAGCTAGGAAAGCTGCCTGTGGAAGGAACTTGCTAACACGCTCCATGTCTTTAGACTGGGAGAATTAGGTAGTAGCTGTGTAATCTCTAGGGGACTGTCCTCTCTCAAACCCTCCTCAAAGCTAAAGCTTACATCTATCTTGTTTGCCGAAAGATGATCCCTAAGTTCTGAAGTTGAGCTCTGTTGCTCAAAATAGCTTGGAAATTTCCTACTCTAAACATTACAAATAGACAGATCCAAATACCTGTCCAGGTGCCATAAGAGTAAAAAACAGGACAAAATAGTAACTATCAGTAGCTGATTTATACTAACATTCGAGAGTTAGAGAACATTCAGAGATAAAACTATGGGCAGGAAAGCATAAAACATTATTAGAAAATTCATTTCTTGCTTAAGACAAATGATAAACTCAACTAAATTTTTTTAAAATTGCCACGAAAAACTTGCTGTTTTCCATTAATTTCTGAAAACTTTATGTACAAATTGTTACAAAATTACATATTTTACTACCATAAATAGATTTCTAGATTTAACAGATGTAAAGCTCTGACAGGTTGAATGCATAGTTCCTTTCTTAAGGACTGGATGATACTATTATATATGCAACCATTAGTCATATATTTATAAAGACTGTAGTGCTACATTTGTTCCATACCTGTCATCGTGGGAAGCAATTCTTGCTCCCAAAACCATCCTTGCAGGGGTTAAAGACAGTATCCCAACATCCTGGAGCTCTGTTAAAAAATGCTGCTCTGTTAAAAAAAGAAACAACTGTTCAGTTTTATAAAAAACTTTCTAAAGTATTTAGAAATTTGACTATTAGTCTGAGATATAATTAGCAGAAAAGGTGCACTATTTCTCTATTTATCTATAGCAATGTCCTCATGATGCTTGGAGATCTACCAATATTATAAAAATGAAAGAAGTTGAAACCAGAAATCAAATTCTTATGGTAGAAATAAATGGTCTCCACCTATGGCATGTCAGCTGGCTTGCAAGGCATTCTGGAGTGTCCCAAGCTGCATGTTGAAGAGATGCACACTGAGCAGCCAGAACTCTCATGCTTTAGATTTATGAAATATTTGTTCTATATTATATTCCCAGAAGCATCCAATTAGTTATAACCTGGTTCATTAAAGTAAATTATGATAGCAATAAAAAGAAAATTATTTGCCTCACCTGTGATAGAAGGATCACGTCTGGTTCTCCACTGTGGAACAAACACAGTAATGTTTCTGTGACCACGTTTCCAAAAGTATTCAACAGCTATTGCAATTCCTCGACAGGAGAAGAATTTCCTTAGACCATGACTGGAGGCAGCAGGGAAGAATAGAAGTGTCACTTAACTCAAAAGCCTTGCCAAAGTAAATCAATGAATATAGCCTAGTCCACTTCGAGTTTCGTAGTTAGAGCTACATTTCAGCCACCGGAAGAATTATTTACCTTGAGCAGAGGCTGATAATGATTTGTATTTGGAACATCAAGTTATGATGTTCCCAATATAGCCCTGCTATGCAATGCAGCTTTTAACTTACAGAAATCAATTTGTAAGAATAATTACCACCTCCTCCTGTCAGTGATCACTTGGTAGAAAAAGTTATACATTACAGTCTTCCTACATTCCTTCCCACACTCTCATAAAGGTATTAAGTTTTCCTGATTTACTTCCGACTCTTTGGCCATGTTACAGAAACTTTCTGTACATGTGATTCCATGAGCTACTAGATCCTTGCTCTTCAAACTGCATTCAAGTTAGTCTTCAATGAAAGTTTATTTTGTTCTAACAGTGCAAAAAACAATGTTCTAGGAAGAATGTATGCAAACACAAATGAAGCCTCTCAATAAAACACGCAATGCCAAAGACATTTTTAATGTTAAAATAATTTAGAACACAATTTAGAACCTTTTCAGAAATAATCCTGTGCACTGTATGTCTAGAAATGTCAAGGTGTCCATTAGAATCTGTGGAAGGTGTCTGAAAACACCAAGATGTCAAAAAAGAAATCATATTTACAGGGAAGTTGACATTTATTCCACAGGTTCATGAAATGAGTATTAGCACTTCTATTACTTCTACTTTGTTGAAGTTTTTGTAAGGTACTTCTGAATTCTATTTATATTTACTTTTGTTCAGTTTTACATTGACCAGTGCAGCAGCAGGACAGCCAACTTGTTCTTTAAAAACTACTCCTTTCTTATTAAATAAAAGAATTTGCCATTACTTACACTTTCATATTCCAAAACTACAAAAAAGTCTCAAAGCAAGCAGTGACAAAACTTTTTGACATGTTTGCTTGCCCAAACAACACAGTATAAAGAAAAATGGAAGCAAATTCTTGGCTAGCAAAGAGACATTAATTGAAGAAGATTTTGACAAGACTAACATCAGGATGACTCGAGGCAAGCAAAAGCAAATAATATTTGAGATAGATACACTGAGTTTCCAGTACTGCAAGTTTTTTTGGAATGGGTGGTATATTTTCACCACATGTCTACATTTGATAAAAAAAACAAAACAAAAAACAAAACTCCTCATCCACCCACAAAACACAGGGCCCAAGCATTATCCTAGCAGATATGTCATCTATACAGCATCTGCAAAAGCAATTTTTATATTTCTTTAGTTTCTATTTTTGCATGATATCTTAGCAGAGAATTATAACTTATACAAGCTAGGGAACAAAAACTATATCAAAATTCTGGTATGTTAGAAATTAAAATGTATATTATGAATTTTATTCCATTTCCAGGGATCAAAGCTTAACCATATCTCACAAATGCAGTGATTACCAGTTTGGGCAAAACCTTGCTGATAACATCAACTGTTGTTCACCAGAAAGCTAGTTAGCAAAAAGTTGGTGTTACAGACATGATGGGAATCTTTTCTTGCCAATCTAATTTGAAAGTTTACTGAAATTTTGTAAAGAGAAATAGCTGAAAAAAGTGATACTTACGAAATTGCAACATTGCTTCCATCAATGATGATATGTTTTAAATATGGATTCCCAGGATCATTTTTCAACTCCAGTCGGTATGGCTTTTTCAGGGAATCCATAAATCTTTGAACCCCAGTAACTGAAGGATCAACATGACATCTGTATGGTCCCACTGTCTCATTATCAGGATTTGAAGCTTTTATTTGTGAAGACAATACAGGATCTGGAGGAGTATTTTCAAATTTTGAAGTCTGGGAAGGGCGCTGTTTGAGAGGTCTCACCTGAGAAGAGCTGCAGTGTCCTAACTGGTCATCAAGAACAGGATGACTGTTCTGTACAGTCAAGGGCTCCACAAATTTCTGCTGAATTGCAGTTTTAGTCTTAGCTGGCATATACTGCACATCTGAGCTCCCTCTGGCTACAAAATCAACATCCTTTGGAACACCAGCCAGAATAGTCCTGCAAGTCACAACACCATCAGCTTCTATATCACTTAATTCCAAACTGCGATTCTTACCAGGGGAATAAGTGTCTCTTAGTTCAAAACATGTATCTGACTTTTTACTGCAAGGGGAGGTAGGTTTGCATGTAAGCATATGACTTTTACCTTCTGCATCAACTTGTACATTTGGTTGCTCTCTTATTTTGGGGTGTTCATTTTTTACCTCCTTTGAAGTATGAATAGATTTAAGCAGATTTTTATTGCTAGAAATTTCTTTGTCTTCTTGAGTTTGTGAATGATTTGTATTACCTCCTAGTAGAGGATTTAAAGCTGCAAGTTTTTGAGATGACTGTTCGTGTTCTTTCTGAAATTTCAGATTTTCCTTTTCAATTTCTTCTAACAATGTTAATGGTTCCACAGATTGTCCTAGGATACCAATAACTTTTTCTACAATATCCTGTGAATACCCCATTGTTCTGAAAAAGTTTACAAGAATCTTGTATTCCATTTCCTCACTGATATCACTGCCTTCTTTATAAGCGAAACTGTGATTATCTGATTCACTGCAGTTATCTGAAAGCAGATCCACAACTGTATCCTTGTTGGAATGATCATGATGTGAGGAAGATTTAACTTGTTGATCATTTTCTAAAGAGAACTGCTTTTTAGGAAGTCTTTCCTCAGCATCAGAAGATCTTCTTTTACAGGATTGTCTTTCTTTAGAAACCACAGCCTCTAATGGAGGCACAACATTTATGGGAACAAAACTTGTTTCAGAAGTATCAGAAAACACAGTGTCCATTTTCCTTGTAAGCTCGGTTACAGGTGTTCCCGCATTGTTTCTTGCTTCCTCACCACCTGCTCTTCCCTCTCTGTTTGTAACAATTACTTTGGAGGCTTTATTCTGTAAAAACTCTGTTGGGCTTTCAGAACCTGTAAGATCAATGATATCGCTCTCTTCACAACATTCACTTTGTGTGAGAATTAGAAGTTCTCTTTTTAGTGAGCTAGGCAAGATCAGTAAATCCATCGTATATTTATCTGCATGTGCTTCCACAAATTGCCTGAATCGCTTTTTAACTTCTGGTTCTTTGTCACTTATGAAGCTTTCATTATTTTCAAAAAGTTTCACAAATTGCTGAACATGACTCTGAGCCATAACAACAGCTTCAGCACCCCCCTTAATACTGAGCAGTCCTGTTTCCAGCACTGCTATGTCAGCACAGGTATCCTGAATCAGACAGTTGAGAAACAGGCTCTGTGCACCAGCAAAAATGCAGTGCATGTCCTTTGGGTAGTACTCCTTTTCTTCTAGTTCAGGTTCACAGAGTCCCTTAATGTACTCCTAAAAGAAGAGAAAGACAAGAAATAAAACACCTCCATATATAAAAAGCTAATATAAAGCCTGTTTATATATACATATACACACACACACACACACACACACACACACACACACACACACACACACACACATATATAGTTTTGCTTAGGTCAGCAATGGACAAGTAAATCAGCAAATAAATCCAGCTTAGCAAAACAAATATCAGAAAGTAAACATTGCCAGTATACTGGATAATTTCAAATAGATATATTTACCCATTACATTTGAATAGATTTCACAGAATCACAGAATCTTTAAGGAGATTTCATAGAAGACTTTCTTTAGCATACTATTGTTTATAAATAATTTACTCAAATATTTTTGGATAGCTTTTAACAGTAGGCACAGCTGATAAGTTAGAAGAAAAAACCATTCCAACTACTCCACTACTATCTCATGGCTGTCATTTTCTAAGCTGCTGTATCTCATATCCCAGTGAGTAAAAGTAACATTGCTACTTTTTTTGCTACTATTGTTACTATTTACCCAACATTAAGATTGTAATTGGAGCTTCTCTGAAAAAATGCATTTTAATTTTGGAAATTATCACAAGAGCTACACAAAGGAGTTCTTGTCCATCTTCCATTAAAGACTATAAATTTATTTTACTAGGGAAAAAAACAAAAGACAAGTGCTCTGTTTTCACCAAGTCCCTCTGTATGCTTTGGTATAACTTGTGCCTTATCTGCCTCCTTTTTCATATATAAATTCTCCTTGGAAATATTAAACACAACCCCAGAAAGCAAAGTTGATTACTAAATCTCAAAAAAAGTTTGTAAGGAATACTTTCACTTTTTCACTTTTTGTGAATAGTATAGTTGTGATTTTTTCCCCAAAAAATGATGTTAAAATGTTTAACTTCTTTATTTGCTAAGAGTTTGCTTCTCTTTGTATTTTCTTACTGCTTTTCTCCCCTAAAAAGGGGCTGGGTGTGGTGAGAAGGTTAAAGGAGGGAGAAACTTTAGGCCAGCAACAGAATTCTGATGAAAACGCAGTACAAGTTTACTACGCTGCTCTGGTTCAGCTGGTTCTCCTTCAGCTATATGTACTCTTCTTATGATACCTATATGTTTCACCAGGAAGTACTGGTATGTAGCTCTCAATAGCTAACATTGGACAGGAGCCAGTAAGATCCTGCTCAGAGTAAGGAAATACACATGCATACATACTATTTTAATGACAAATCCCTAGTGTTCTGTCACAATACAGTCACTACCTCCTGGAGCACCACTACAAATTAGCTAATATTGTTGTAATTATTACGTTACATAATTGAGTTCGGGGCAGAAGGTGGCAATTATTAGAAGTAGGCAAAAAAGAACTCAACAGTATCTCAGAAGCAGATATAGAAATTAGTATCTTTTTGCTGGGAGACAAGGTCAACAGAGGAATCAAGAGAAACACTTGCTAGCATACAAATGCTAACATAAATAATAAAACAACATAATATTCTTGCTATTATGTTACTAGTTTGTGCAGTTATTATTCCATACAATAAGAAACTACATTGTTTTAAGTGAAACATACCAGGACAATATATGTAGTGGGAAAAGTCTACTAAAACACCTCAACCTTGGCTGATTAAACTTTTATAACTATGCTACATATAAAAGAGCAGAGCATAGTCTCTTTAAAAATGTTTTCCTAAAGATATTCTGTATGCTTTTAGGAAAAGAAGTGAATAGAAAATTCAGATTTGCTATTTTTCAAGTTTTAATTTGGGGCGGGAGGAAGAATAGAAAATATTGTATTGCAGTTGTCTGGACAGAAAATATATACTTTTATGATACCTGTAACAACTTCTAGAGTTTCCAAGACCACAAGTAAATGAGTTTACTGTAAAAGTCAATTAAATTGAATAACCTTAAAGTTTGTAGCATTTCACACAGGGAAGTCTAATGTATTGTCCAGGTAAGGAAACAAGCTTTTGAAAACTGAAGGCCAAGTTCAAGAGGGAATTAAAACCCCAAAAAACTTTTTGAGCATCACCTAGTGCTCCAAATGCCCTTTTTGTCACAGGATTTTAACACATATGCTCCTACTGTGAGTCCACTATGAGTAATATTAATTACATTATTACAGCTGAGTCCTTGACAAGTATTATCTGTATAAAAGATGTAAGAAGATAACTATGTGAAAATAACTTCACAGCAACCACTATAACAACAACAACACAAGAAACCACTAGAGCCTACGGTGCCTTTTTTTCCTTTCAGTTTAGGGTGTTTTTGTTCTTTCCAACAGTTCGTGCAACCCATCTGCCGCAGCCAACAGCCTGGTCAAACACTCCGGATCTACCAAGTTCTGCGCTTAAGCTGCGAGCAAGGATCCGTCCGCAGGCTGCGGGAGGCCACGGCAGAGCCGCGGTAAGTGCCTGGCGCCAAGGCAGGGGCTCGGGGCGAACCGAGTGGCGGGGGAGAGGGGAAATACGTTACTGGGCCCCGCGGGCATTCGGCCCGGGCGGGGCCCTTCGGTGACCGTCGCGGAGAACTTTGCACTTGGCGTCACGCCAACAGCCCCGCGGCGCCCCGGCACACACCTATTTGTCCAGGCGGGACAGTTTCTGTTTCCTCCCGAAACAGCGGTATTTTCCACGCCTTTCCCAGCCGCACCGCAGGGCGCTTCCCCGCGGAGCGGCACCGCTCGCTGCCCCCCGTCCCCCCTAGTCCGGGCCTACCTTGGCGCTCCGCACGGCCTTGCGGCCGCCCGCCAGCTGCACCCAGATCCTGGCGGCGGGCGGCGGCGGGCCCACGGGCCCCCAGTCCGCCTGCGTCCCCAGCACGGCCAGCCGCACCTCGAACAAGCCCTCGATGCGGCCCCGGCATCGCTCCAGGAAGCGGCTCTTCTCCGCCGGCACGGTGAACTCGTCCAGCCCCGGCCCGGGGCCGCGGGCCGCCTTGCCAGCCGCCATCAGCGCCACGCGCGCCGCCCTGCGCTCCGGGCTCCCATCGCGCCGGGCCGCAGGACAACAACACGGGGAATCCCCGGCCTCCCGCGGCGCGGCGCCGCTCAGCCCGCCCCGCCCCGCCCACACGCGTCACCAGCCCGCGACGGCAACCGCCCCGGCGCCGCCTTCCGGGGGCGGGAAGCGCCGCCCCGCGCGGCGCCATCTTTAGTAATGGCGGCCGCGGGGCAGGGCCTATAAAAGAGAGCTCCGCCCTTCACCCTTCTTCCTACAGCCCACGGGGGCTGTACGGAGAGGCGGTTCCCGCAGCCGCCTTCTGGCCTCATCATCGTGGATTCCGTTAAAAAACAAAACAAAACGTTGTAAGTTTTATTTCTCAGTGGTTGGTTTAATCCAAGTAGTTGTTTGATAAGAAAGAAGTGCACACCCCCCCCCCCCAGCTCCGATACCTCACAAAACTGCTTGTAAGACCACACACTTGAAAGGTGGAGATTGAACTTAATTCTTGAAATTGAATTCTAGGGCTTGACTAGGCTTCTGAAAAGCTACAGCTGGTAATTTGGAGAATCATTGTGCAGAAGAGTCAATGTTTAAAGCTATTTCATCTCAACCCTCACCCTGCTGAATGCCCCCATGCCATAGGCTTGTTTTGTCTTACCTTTAAAGTCTGTATGAAATTAGATTATCATAGATTTTAATAGTTCAGTATTAAGTATTGCCTCATAAGCACAGATGAACATCTTATGATAGTATATCTAAATGTATGCATTCTGTTGTTTAGTCAGACTTTGCTCTGAGAAATAGTTAATATGCAAGTGATAATATCTCATTTTCATAAGGTCTTCTGTGTCTATACTTATAAACTTTAGAATCAAGTGAGTTTGCAGTTCTTAGCACAGGTGCCAGAATTGCACTAAATGCTTATATTCAGGTATTGAATTGTCTGCATTTTGTTTCTGATCTCAAACGATTTATATCTGTGGCATGGTAAAGTGGAAATCTGTGTATACATTGGTTTTGCACATATATTCACACATTCAAAACAAATCAGATATGGTTTTGATGTTGGGTTTCGTAATTCAAGAAAGATAAGCTCTTCTCCTAAAATAAAATGCTTCTAAAAAGAAATCCCCTTATATGTTGCTTGGACACTGTAATTTGCTTTGCCATCTGTATTCTGTAACACATTTGGAATGTAAACTAGCCTTTACCCAGGCAATTTCTTGAGGTTTTTGGTGCCATCAGCTGTTAACCTGGAGCCACTGCAGCAAGTGATGCATTGTATTCATTATTCACAAATGAAATTGTAAGCAGAAAAAAAACGTTACTAAATAAGGTATCATGAAAAATCTGAGAAAGTGCTTTTATTTCTACTTATCAAGTCAATATTGCCTGCTGAAATACTGCTTTCCAAATGAAACAGGAATGCTTGGTTCTTTACACTCTGCTTGATATTCAACACTACTATTTCCTTGTATGTTTTAGCCGGTCTTGAGACTGAGTTAATTGCAGTTTGTATTCTTTATATTTCTGTGTAATTATGCGTGTATTCTTTATGCATGGTATGTAATCTGTGTTATCTTTGTGAACTTATATGGTTTTGTAACACTAGTCCAGCCTACTAAGATTAAGCAGTACATCACATTAAAATTTTCAAGACAAAGAATATTTTGTAAGCAGGAAAGAGTAAGTATATACTGATGCTTACAAATATAGGCCAATTATTAAAAGAAGTTGGGACTTTTCCTCTGCATGGTTATGATCAGGAAAATATGTAGCAGCATTTTTGTATGCCCATTTAAAACTGCAGCCCAAACTTATTCTTCCCTATGCTTTTATGAAGTTAGAAGTCAAATAAGACTCTTGTTACAAGCACATATTAAAACTAAATATGAAACAGGTTGAGGACATCAGAAGCTCTTGTGCTTTTACCAGCAGGTTACTTAGAGTATTTGTCAAGGAAGAAAGGCTATTCAACTCTAGGGACCATTCACATCAGGTTCTTTTCTGAGTGATGGACTCTATTTAGTCAGAAAAGAAATTTCAGTGTCTGACTACTTCACTGTTTCTCATAGGCTTACTGGGAAAGGGAAGGTCCAATGCCTATTCAACAGCAGTGGAGGGAATTGGTACCTGATCATGTATTTATGCTTGAAACACCAGTGGAACATTTGGCAGATTGTCCTGAATGGGAATTGTTGCTCAATTGATATTATTTGTAATAGTGTTAGAGAAATATATAACAAATAGTTTCTGTTTCAAGTTTTAAAATAGCCTGATTCAACTGCTTTGTACAACTTTTTGCCTCTTACAAAAGTCCCACATTTGAAAATTGTTTGTATAAATGATTTTATGAAACTGGGCTTTCTTGAAATTTTTATACTTGAAGTGTCTACTTAAAATAGGAGCTGTGCTGGCTGAAACAATATGGTTACTGCATCTTAAAATAGATGTTCAGATCCTTGTTGGTAAAGTGATCTATGCTGGTTATAATTGTGTGCTTTACAGAGGTTTTACTCATTATAAAAATTAGGGTCGTCACTGAGATTTAAATTTATGTTCAGTTGCTTGCAGGATAGGGCTCTGATTGCTAACATACAGAAAGCATCTTGCATGAATTAGAATAACGAACTTAAATTTAAAACTGTAACAAATATTGTGGGTTTTTTTTAAGTATTATCTCAAAATCATTCTATATATATGTCTGAAACAAAAAAGCTGAAAGCTCTTGGATCTTTGATATCTGTAGCTTCCTGTGACTTTAACCATCTCTGATTATATCAAGCTCTCATGGAGAAATTTTGGTGTATGCTTCAATTAAAATCTTCCTCCTTGCAGAAGACTAAAAAGCAAAGTTAGAAGTGGTTTGTTATGAAATAACTTCACAAGGCCTGGTAAAGACAAGCTTCTATACCTTGTTCAAGCTTCTGGTTTTGCAAAGAGACCAACCTTCATATTTGCTGACAATCTGTGTGACTTGTGATCGGGAGGGTTTCCTTTTTGTAGAGCTTATTGTGGTATCACCATTTTAATGAATTTGTTCTAAGCCTTGAATGTATTTTAGTATCGAGACCAACGTTTTAGACATAATCCAATGGATAGTTTCCATAATCAGTTGTCTCTGTTAATAAAAAGGACCATGTTCTTTAGGTGGAAAGTAATTACATTTCTTTATTCTAAATTGCTGTCAAACCAATCTGTTGAAAAGAATTTGAATCCTTGCAAAAGAAAGAAAACAATATTGCATTTGTAGATATTTCAATTGCTGAGAGTGGGTAGCATTGTGGGGTTTTTTTTTCTTTCTCATTAGTGGAATCCACATCTGCTTTTGAGGCATTTTGAATATGCTGGCGTTTCTTGATTACTTATAATAAACTGCAGCTGTACTGGCAAAAAATGTTAGCCTGGGAAATGTTCCAGAAGACATGTTTGCATTTTTAAGTGTAAATAGATACATTATTATGCATCACTTTAAAGGTTCCACACTGTGTGCTTTGCTGTGTTTATAAATAAATATTATAGCTTCACTTGAATGACTGACAAAACAAATGATAAAGTAAGAGTATAATCTTTATTATAAGAGGGTATTGAATACAGTTGAATTGTTTGAAGAAGTGAGAAGTGGTATTTGAAGGAGTTTCACCATTTTGTAGATGCCTTTTAGGAGTATCTCATATCTCTATATATATGTATATCTCTCATTTTCAGCTGAACTGGTACAAACAAGCAAGCATACTTTATTGCCATCTTAAAAGTTAGTTGAAAGTTGTGAAATGTTTTACAGTTTCAGAAACTATGCTAATGAAAGCTGTAATCTTGCTGATCTTGTAACTAGGAGTTTTTAAAGCATTTTAGAGTAGTTTAATGTAACAGTTAATCAAAATCTAGACTTTAAACCCAGTTACTATTGTTTTCTTCTTTCTTTGAAGCTTAAGGGTTTATTTTTAAGCTTTCATAAATTAAAATTCTGTTTTTAGTTTGACTACAGGAATGTAAATACCTTTTATAAAACGCAGGGTTATAGTTACTGAACTAGGTTCTTGCATGTACTTCAGCTGTTCAGTTGATGACTACTGGTATGACCTTACAGTTCACTTCTGCTGTTCAGGGAAGTTTACTTCTGTATAAAGGAGTTGGTGGAAAGTGGCACCAATAAATGCAAAGTATAAAGGCTGCAAAAAACCTGAAATATATGTTTATGATGGCTCTTAAGGGCTTTAAAGATCCTTAGCATGTAGTAATCTCAGCTACAGCTGATTTGCCTTATGTTTTGCTATTTATATATGTGCAAGGTAAGATGAGAACAGGTGTAAAAATTGTCAACTGAATAAGTTTAAAGATAACTTTACACAAAATGTAACTGCTGTAAGATGAAGACTTACAAAAATTAATATTATTTTTATATATATTTGTTGACTTTAGTTCAACTGCTTACTGAGTAAACAATTTTCATCTATTTGGGTAAAGGATTGTGAAACGGTGTAATGTTTTGGGGACATATGTAACTGGAATGGACAATCATGTATATTACCAAGAAAATGACAGAATTGTGCAAGTCATAACTAAAATAAATGCCAAAGACTAAGCAGTGGCCGAAAAAATGTAAAATGAATGGGATGATTTGTCATCTAAGATTTTTAGCTAATAAACTTGCAGTGCGAGTATAAAAAGAAATCTCTATTTTATATAAAGTATCAGTGGACAAAGCTTTTCCTCACGGTTGGACTTTTGCATGGGTGCTTGCTGGTTATTTTAATGAGTGTAGTTTTCCAGAATTTGGTTGTAGTTTTTAATTTGATTGTTATTTCTGAAAAAGACTGAGAATGTTTGGCTTGCATTTTATTGTACAGAACATGTTTTTTTTTAATCTAAAGAATAGTATATGTTTTTCAGAATATACTGTGTTATTTTCAACTTTTACAATCAATGAATTACAATTTCAGCTTGTACAATGATGTACAATTATGCAAGCAAGACTTTCACCGCATTTCACTCTGAACAATCACTTTGGCTTGGACAAAGTGTGTGAAAAAGATTTTTGATATTTTTACATGGCAAATGATAATCCTATTTTCAGAAATCCATTTGAAAACAATGCAGTCAAGAATCTGGCTTATGGATTTTTTGTGACAATACAGTTCACTATATTTTTGTAATAAGATAAATGGAATTACTTATCAGGTGATACAAGTCAAAATATTTTCTCCAATGTCAAGTAAATCTGCCCTGTGTACAGCAGCTGGGTATGCTGCACTTGTGCAGTAGTGGTGAAAGCTAATTATTTTTTTATTTTAAAGAATGAGGTATTTACATTAGCCTCTGGTATACTTTCCTGTGTGTCTCAGAGCAAAGACAGTTCAACTGAATATTAAGGAGGACTTTTTCCTTACTGTACGGGCTTGCTTTCACAGCGATGGGAAAAAAAAAACATTTTTGGAAAATATGATCCCATTTCAATCACTCCCACTAAAAGTAACAAGGAAGTTTGTTTTCTGATATATAAGGCTTCTAGACTGCACTAGAGAAAAAACATGTACCAGTTAGTTGCTTTATATATGAGATGAAACCTGAAATAGTTATGCTATCTGCTTTTTCTGTGCTGGTATGTCAATCTCTGGTCATCTCCAATTTATTAAATCCTAAAACAGCTCAGTTTTGTCATAAATACAGACACGTAAGATGTTAGGATGTCAACAACTGTATTTATCTGTTTATGAACACTATTAAATGCATTTTTGTTGTGGTACTAAAATGTGAGTTATTGGAATTCCAGTAACTGGAATAACTGGTCAGTGCCTATTTTTTAGTGATTTTAGAATCATCCTCTGTGATTTAAAATGGTATTTAAAACTATACTTCTGAGTTTAGTTAAGCTATAGCAATTTATGCTAACTGAGAATTTGGAGAGAATGTTATATTGCAATCTCTTGAACCAGTATTATTCAGCTAGTGCTACTGAAGCCTTTTTGCAGCTAAATGTAAAAACATTTTTTTGAGCTGGACAAAATCTGATTTCTGAGTTCATTTTAGAAAATTATGCTCTTAGAGACATAGCATGTCTGGTTATCAAGCACAATCCTAAATTTCAAATTTGAATAGAATAGTTATTTTTTTAAACCTCATAGCTGAGCTGGTCCTGCGTGTAGTTGCTATTTAAAGGGTAAATCATCAAGAAAATTTCAGGCTCAGAAGAAGTTTTCATTTATCTGTACTTAGCAATGACATTTTCTCCTCTATGGCCCTGTTCCTGTGGTTGAGCAGATGTACATTGATGTCACCACTGGAGTCTGTTATAAAACTTTGGCAAAGTGGCAAGAATGACATTTTAAAGATGAGAAATTTTAATTGCTTGTGTTCATTAAACATCATCTGGGATTTTTCAGGAAATTACAGATGTTCTCCATTAAATATCGCTTCTCTATGAGCCTTTACTGTAACCTGGGTTTATTTTATCTTTGTATATAAAGCACCTAGCACAATTTTTATAAATAATGATTATCATTCTGCTTATTAGCATCAGTTCTTATTTCAATCTCAGTGGGTGGCAATATGTTTTCTCATGCCTTAAACTGTTACAAAGTGGTTATATGAGCTTCTCAGTGTCTCCTATGTTCCATCCTACTTGCTGCATCTGTGTTTGCTTTGCCATCTTAGTCTCAGGTGGAGAATGACTAGGGAAGGAAGGGATGATTTTTATCCCATCGTTTATGTAAAGTTCTCATAACGAGCAAAAATGGGTCTATCTAAAATACAGATGTTACAATTTCACATTGTTATGGTCTCTCAAAGAATAGATTTTTTTGTATATTTTCTGGCACTGAATAACAGAAGAATCTACATACGAATCAGATAAAATCTGATCCTCTGATACAAGCACTTCAATGTGCTTTGAGTTGAAAAGTACTAATGTAAGGTAATGATATTTAAATAACATCAAAACAAATATTAGGATTTGTGGGAAAAGAGGAATTTGTAGTAAACAAATATGCCAGCTGAATAATATCTAACTCAGTCTAGCTGTGTCAGTCAATGAATATTGCTATTTCAATTGTTTATTTTTCTCTGTAAACTTCTAAACCACAAACAAGGATAGGTGATAGCAATTTAAAGATTGGATATAAAGATTTTTATATCTCAACAATGCTGGAGATCAGGCCATCATAAGCAATAATGTGTTCAGTGAGTATTTGGATAGCTAAATTTGTAATACTGTAGTTCTATCTATCCACATACATTTAAGAATTTGGGGCTTATTTCTTCCTTTATGCTGATATAAATCAAGAGTTAAGTGTATTGGCATCATTTGGGCGATTGTGGCTTAAAAGGGAAACAAATGAATAAGAGACTTGCGTATTAGCTTTTAGTATTTTGAGCTTTGTCTTTCCCTCAAAAGTGCTTCAAACAATAACGCTGTCCCCTTTCCTTCCCCTCAATAAACCAACATAGCTGTTATATCAGACCTAACAGCTGAGTTGGGAATTGAATTGTGGTCTTCTACAAGTCAGAGGCCCTGTGTGATCTGTTAGCTGTAAATGAGTTGTCAGCTTGCTAGCTGACACCAAAATCAATTTCATCAACTTTACTATACGAAAGTCATTATTACAACATAATTTTTTATTTGAAATATGTTTCATTCAGAAATATGTCAAGAGAAAAAAATGGAATTAAATCTTCATGCTTTCTTTGGCTAAATACATGACTTCTGAGAAACTTAGATTTTAAAATCACTTCAGCTGTTTACACTTCTTAGTGTAAAGAGTCTGCAAATTATTTCTCTTCATATATTCTAATTAAAAAACAAAGAAGTACTAAATTGTCTGTGACACGTCATGCTAATGAGCACTGTCTAGTTTGAAAATACATGCTCATTGCATTTATGTGATGATTTCTTCTTCAACAAAAAGATTCTATTTATACAGAAACATTTTCTGGAAGCAGTAGGGGGCATCATTTCACTTCTGTAATTCTTCGGAGACAATATCCCAGTGCGTTGTGTGCAAACTGAATTTTATTTTTTGTTTATGGCATTAATCCTGGGGTTAAGGTTGGCCTGTGGTGAGCAATAATAAGTTTAACCTTTGACTTCATATGATAAGATGTAATTTATCATTTCTAGACTCTTCTGTAAGTGCTATTACCCTCACTTATACTTAAGATAAATTGAGGCAAATAAACACTTGATATCGATGATCTTTACATGCAAAATATAAATCTAGTATACTTATTGCCTGAGCCTGGTTCTTTATCCTCTGATTATGTCTTTTAAATGATTCAAACATATTTTTAAGGTTCATGTGTTAGTCATTTTTTGTAATTCATGTAGCATTCTGTCTTTCATGTAGATTTCAAATCAGTAAATATAAATCTGGGAAGGTCTAAATATGAAAAAAAAAGTTTATAAAGTGTGGAAGCAAAGTGAGTGAAGTATTATTAGTAGTATTTTCTTGCTGTTTGACTGTAATCAGGAAAGCATTTTAAAATTCAAATTTAAAGAAAATTTAAAAGATGCAATAAGCACCAAGCATGTAGTTTGTTTTTGTGGCAGGCATTGTTGACTTGTAAGGTGTAGGTACCTGTTATTTATAAAACATCTTTTTTTCTTTTTAAATAGTAACTGGTAGTTTTCTTCTAACTTTTTTGTTGTAAAACTTTGATTTTTAATTTTCATTAAGTATGTTGGCATTGCTTTTTGTTTTCTAATTGAAAAATATAGATTTATGGAAATTTGTTAATCTTCATATTTTTTAATGGAGAGGAACAATCTGTTTTCTTAATTGTATATACTGTGGATGCTTCATTTTCTCCCTTGTGGTAAGTTGCTGGTTTATCAAAAATATTTGTTTAGGGGTAGGAGAGAGATACATACTGATTCCATAAAGTGCATCATTTTGGTTTCAGGCTCATGCCCCTGAGTAAGAACAGAACTTAGCTAAAATGTCTAGTTCCCTACATCTCAGACCCATTATATTTTGCTCTTGGGATCTGCTTTTATCATAGCAACCATCACATAAAAAATACTTCCAATTATGTAAGTAGGCACAAGTAAAAAATCAGAAAGGTTTAAATGGAAATGAAAGTATTATGTTATTTTGAAGAGTACTAATTTTTGGTAGGATTCTATAGATGTTTTTCAGTCTGGATTTAATCTTTTGTGAAGAAAAATTTGTTCAATTAAGCACTGTTGGAACTTTGCCTGTTTACAGGCCCTCCTCATGCAAGCTTATTTAGAAAATACATGTGCAATTACCTAATTTGCAAGGTAGTACAGCCAGTGATAAATATTATTATTATTATTTTGGGGCATAAGGGCTACTTGATGATGCTCTCAGTCAAGTTCCTAATTTCAGTGTAATTAATGAACACCAAAAAGGCTGCCTGTATCTATAGTATGTGCTGTTACTTGAAGCCTCACTAGAACATTACATAGAAGTTTGTCAGCTGAGCTTGCTCAAAACAAGAACAAAGAAGCAGAGAGATACCTGAGGAGCTTTGCCCCTGTTGGCTGCTTACATATAAGACATGGACAGAATATTATGGGTCCAATGGTACTACCTGTCTCCTTTGATGCACAACAGACAATGCTGATTTGAAAGAGTAATTAAACTCCTTATGATCTTAGAAAGATAACTTTGAAAATAATGCTGCAGTTTGTGTTGCATAGCTATACTTTGGAATTTCACTCGAGTTTGACATAGATTTGATACAGTTAAGAGACTGTAAGAGTTGAAGATACCATCAGTTATGGTGTCTTCGTACACTACAGCTGTGCTGAGTAGAATGTATTTAAATGTGAGTTAAGGAGGGGGAATATATTCAGCTGATAGTTGTGGGGAAAAAAAGGAAGAAAGCAAGCTTTTTTTCTGGTGTTATTTCTATTATTCTATGTATTGATCACCTCTTAGAATATCCATCAATATTTGAAATTTAGAAAGCAATGTGACCCAAGTTCTTTAGGATTTTCTAGGTAGAAATATTTCTACATGCCATGAGCCATATGCATGTCTATCTGACTTATTGAACACATAGTATCTGTTCATGTGCAGCAGCCATTTTCTCCAGAATTCTAAATATTTGATAACATTATCTGGTACTGTGCTAGGCTATGATATGGATGGACTTCTTGGCTATAGGTGAGTGTACCACCAAAAGGGATAAAAATGAGAAGTATATATTGTCTTTGCATGGGATATGTCAGCTATGGTTTTCTCTGTCATACTTGTTAGTATTAGTATTGAATGTTAAGTTATATTAAAAAAAAATACAGGACCAAATTCTGAAATTCTTTACAAGGCAGATATTTTTTCTAAAATCCATTTGAAAATCTCCTAACTAATGAAAGAATAGTGCCTTGACCACAAAGACGCAAGAGCAGTACAGACATGCTACGTATTTCATTTGGAAGGAATTGCCTCTGGGGATCCATCAGAAATGCTATGAATGCTGTTGCTACTTCTGCTATCAATGAGTCTTTCCCGTGTTTATTAGGAAGATCGTACTGGTAGTAGAAGGGAAGGGGAGTGGCAAGAGGAATCTGGAGATGAACCTGCTTGTACTGTATGTTCATGTTTTCCTGAATATTCAGCCTTCTCTCTCAGAGTGTTTGTAAGATTGTGTTGGGTTGTAACATTTGACAGACAAATCACAGATACAAAATATCGCTGTGAAGTCTCTTATTTCAGATATTGTTTCTTCAATGAGATGAAAAAAAGTTGAGTGATAAGCTAATTATCTGGATGACACCTAAAACCTGCTGTGGATCACATTTATTTAAGTGTATATGTATATAAGTGTATATATGTATTTATACACTAATGGCAAATTAATAAGCTGACGTTCATAGTGTTGAAAATACAGCTTCAAACACTTCTACAAATCTACAACTTGATATCTCATGTATTTCTTTTTGCTCTTTTGATACAGAAATTGTAATCAAAGAATACTGGGATTCCACTGAGTGGAAAGTAACACTGACAGCTTTTCAGTGTTCATATCAAGCAATGTGAGTTTTTTTTCTTTTTGAAAATAAAGCCAGTTCTCAGTAGCACTGAACAGGTATTGGGATCTTCCCTTCCTGGTGAGTTTCTCCTGACTTTTAGCAAGCTTTTTTAGGTCAGGAAAATGGTTAGCCTTTAAAAATCATGGGTTAAAGTTTGGAGGAAAGGAAAGTTATGGCTCATGTGGAGAAGAGAACCACTTTGGTAAGTGAAGATGAATAAAAATCTTGCAGCAGGGAGCTGACCCATTACTTCTGATCATTCTGAAACTTTTCTGGACATTTGCTCCAGTTGCAGTTGAGTCTCTGCTGAACTGGCTGCAGCTTCTGGTGCAGATAGATAAAGCTACTGTTTGCATAAGTGGAGTCATTCAAACAGGGATGAATTCTCCTAGCATGTTTGCTTGACCAAAGTGGAAATGTGTGCTGGTGCTGCTGACTGTCATTGGCTTTTCATTGAGACATATTCCCTTTTACAGAAAAACAAAATGCTGAAGAGATCCAGTGGCAAACTATCAAGTGAGTGAAAGTTCTCTCTCATGCAAATAAAAGTGAAATGTTGAGAACTATTTTAAAATTGGCTTCTGTGGGAGACTTTATTCTAACTGATTATTTATTCTCTCTAAAAGCTGCACCGCTTTGGCCAGTGGCCAGGAGAAGAACTGCACTCTGACAGCTCTGCCTTTTTATAATTCTATCAAATACTCTTAACTACCCAATTAAGGCAGTTTCTCTTTCACTAACATGCTTTTTTTCCCCTTGTATTTTCCATCAAGATTTTTCTCTGGGTTTAAATACTTGAATTGCTGCTTCAAAAGGACAGTTGAACATTTTTAGCTATGCTGAGATCACTTCAGGTGATTTTTTTCTGATAGGTTGTTATGACTTAAGGGCTCTACAGATCTTAGTGCACTGGCATCTGAATGAAGTTTCTGTGCATTTGGAATCTGGCCGTGGGTTTTAATGTGTTGTCTTTTCTCTATATACTTTTTGTTGAAAAATATTTCTGTGAATTTCCAAGGCGTGTGGCACACTTCATTTGACTTGTCAAGATAGTTGACAGGTTATTGTGGTATTATGAATAAATTATTCAGTGGTTTGCACTTAAAACAAATGCACAATTGCTTGCTTTTTTTTTCCAAAGCTGACATTTTAAATTTATATTAAGCGTAATATCACCTGGATACACACTGCATGAAAATGTAGATCGTTCTGAATGAATTATTAACCCAAAGCTTTTACCCTTTCTCAGAAGCTCCGAAGTTACTGTGCAGGCTACTAGGGGGATATGTACGTGAGGCAATATAGGGGGCTTCTAATGAGATGTGTAACAGGCTGCAGTATCAGCAGATGTCATTGTTCAGCAGCTGTTTTCTGTAAGACAAAGTTCCTTATTACTAAATGCTGTGCAGAGACCTCTAATGGTTGGGAGAACAGGAATGCTGTAGTGTGTGTATTTGTGAGGCAACCTTCAGATATCTAGGCAAACTGCATAGCAAGGATTGTCTGTAGTTTGAACGTAGTCAGTAAACCTGGAATCCAATTAGTCACTGAATTCAGTACACACTTTTTAATGGTAAACTATGAAATGTCAAAATTTAGTCTTGGCCTAGTGTTGTCTGAACAGCTGTCAGTTTCCATATCTCTCCAAGACCCTGTGAAAGTCAGCTTGCTCAAAATTGAAAGAATAAGCTGTAAATATGATCCTTCAAATGAAATGTTTAGTAACCATGGTGGTAGGTTCCTTTGCAATGTACATTAATGTACAGGCATCTGTCTAAATAAAGGTTGCAGAGTTTCTTCTGTGCTTTGATATTCTTGTGAAGGATCTGCAACTGAGGAGTATTAAGACAAATATAGCAGCTTTAGGAAGGCTCTCATAGATTTCAGTGAATCATGTCCTAAGTGCTGTATAACTAATTGGCAGAAGATATACAGGCTGAGTCTCACTGCAGTTTACCCTCTCTAGTAGCCTTTTTAGCCAATTGGTTGTTGGGCTGATGGTTGTTTTAATTTAGAATATTCAGAAGAATTGAAAATGATAAATTTACTTATTAAATAGTTATCTCTACCACTATCTCATTTACCTTCTATTTTGATTGGGATTTTTATTTTTTTATATTTTTTATGGGAGTTTTATTGGGGTAATTTTCTCTCTTTTATTTTTTAAACTTTTTTTTTATGGAGCAGCTATCTCTGAGCAACAGTTCTGTGCGATATGTAGGTCCCCCCAACAGTAGATGTGGAGCTGGTTTACATGTAGGGATAGCAACATAGCAATTATGCTGCATAGCTTATCTACAAGTGCAGATATTTCCCTCCAAGCCCCCAAATAAACAATTGAAAAATGATGGTCTTTCCAACATTCTTTCCTTTTCTGAAAGAAGAAGGTTTTAAAGGTTGATTATTTACTGTTTGTTCCCGTTAAGTGCTAAAGAACAGAGCAAAATCTGTCTTTTGCTTCTGTAGTCCAGCACATTTGGAGAGTATCTCAAAGATCCAGTATCAGAATATTCTCTGCTGTTGTAATGCTATATAGCAAACAGCACTCTTGAAAAAAAGTTCTAAACCTGAGAGAAATTTGTACTGCATCTTCTGTACCTGCATGACATTACAAAGGTCCATCTGATTTGTTTTTTATCAGCAAAAACTTAAAACTGCTGTTTGGGATTTTTTTATCTTACTGAAATAGCTGTTTGAGATGAAGCTGAACTCAAGCTGAACAGGCATCTTTCAAGTAATGTATGGGATATTCTCCTGCTTCATCAAGAATCAAATAAATTCTAGATATGCTTTAGGTAATTGAAGAATTTAAATACATGAAAATATTTGATAGAAGAGGAAACATCATAGACATGAAAGATGTGAAAGAGAAGCCTAAAAGAATAAGAGCAGGGTCCTTTTCCTGCATTGAATTCTGATACTGTGCACAGAAGCTTGAATTTATGCAGATAGGAGCGAATTACTAGCTCATATTATGTAATAGTACAGAATTCAGGCAGGAGAAACTTGAAAATCTGGGATGCTGCTTGTGCATGTACAGACCTGTGATTTACAGTTTCCATGTATTTCATTTTTTAAAAAAAGAAAAAAAAAGGTGAAGACCAGATTTTTAGAGATCCAAAAGGAGGCTTGCTGCTGATCTAAATGAATTAAAATTGCTCCCCTTAATTAACAGAACTACCTTTACTGTTATATATATAAAAGACAATAATTAAAATATTTAATATAAACCACCTCATTTTGAAGATGCTCTGAGTTTGCAGCCCTGGGGAAAGCCAAGTAATTAAGTTGGCTGCTGGAGGCAAGACTAAAGATAACTGAAGGTAACTAGCAAAAAAAAAAAAAGAAAAAGAAAAAGATTTTGGACAGCACTGGCATAGAATAGTATTTGTGAAACTTGATTCATGTGCTGCACTAAGTGATGTTAGTATCACTACACACACACACACACACACACACACACACACATATATATATATATGTATAAATAATGTACATAGTTTTGCACAGAGATGGCAAAGTTAAACCATGGTAGTTCTCTAGGATTCTCTTTCCATGCTTTGAAAGTAATACATCTCATGGACTGGCAATCACTCTCTCTCCAAATGGAGGTGGGGAGGAAAAAAGGGATTACAAAAGCAAAGAGTAAAATGGAGTCACTTGTAGGGAGATAAGAGGTGGGGAAATGGTTGATTTGAGTGGTATGTGAATAGAGTGGGAGAGGAAGACATAGAGCAAAAGGAGTGAAGTTGGTCCTAGAACTAATCAGTTCTATGGACTGGGTAAATCAAGCACATGGCTGATTCCAATGCAGTCTCTGATCTCTGAAGCTGAAGCTTGGAGATCTTCACATAGAAAAGGTAAATATCTGACCATGTTTGAAATACTCTCTCTTCCAATAATTTGTGGTTATTTTTATCTCCTCAAGATCTCAGCAAGACTTTGGGTTAATGATTCCAGACTGACTGCCAGTTTCAAATCTGTTGTTTCGATTTTGCCACTTATATCCCAGTGTTTCCTCTGTAATAGCTGCAATGTAACATATGCTAGCAATGTGTGTGTGTGTGTGTGTGTGTGTG
>JAUBOD010000974.1:318509-345629 GCA_032353885.1 Nothura maculosa | reverse complement strand
CCCCAGAGTTCAGATGTCTCCTGGCAAGACCTTTGCTTTTGGCCAGCTTAATTTTGTTGTGTGCATAAAAATGAACGCAGGTCACAAATGATAACATAGCCAGATAGGTAGAAAGCTGAAGCATTTTTTCATAGGGTACAGTGCCTATGAAAGGTAACTACAATTTCATTATTTTTGAGCTTTGTGTCTTTTGTTCTATTTGTGTCATTTCAGACATTAAAATCTTATGCTTTAAGCAATTAGGCTTAGTATCTGTTGTTTTCTCTCTGTTTTCCCGAATTCTGCAATCAGGACTTGATCCTGATACTTTCACATAGTACGTGCACAGGACATGAGCAATGCTTAATTCTTACGTTGTTAGTAGTCTGGCTAATTTTATAATTTTTCCTGAGTTTAATATCAACTTCAGAGAAGGCAGCATAGTCATTGACCTGTTTAGAACATGACTCAATCATGACCGAAGTGCTCAACAGATCAAATTCTAATGGGATGAAGAAGCCCTTGCTCCTAACCCAAATGGTGTTCCTTTAAAAGAAAATTGCTTGATGCCTCCAGCTTCTCATCTATGATGTGCTCTGCACAAACTGCATTTCCTGTGTTCTGCCTCTGGCCATGTAACTCCCATGACACATTTCCATGTTGATCTGAGTAAAAAAGAAAATTTTCATGTTATTTCCTAAAACAGTACGATTTAGTTCAAACTAACATGAAACAAAATTAGATTTTACTGCTTGTTTTATGGGTGGGATTTTTTTTTAAATAAGTAAAAACAATTTCTGTGAAAAAAAAATCTGCTGCTAATGTACACTTCAGTAAAAAATCTTCTTTATTCTAATATCCCTCTCTTGACTTTCTGTTCCGCTTTACCTTCTCTGAATTTTAGACATTTACTTGATCTTTAGAAAGGAATTTTTAGTATAGCTAGTCTTTTCAAAATGAAGTTATGACAGGGCATAGAAAAGAAGATAGCAATGTGAGTAAGTACAGCTGCATTTTGTGAGCTATAGCTTCCTAACTGTTCAGTTTGATGTTTCCAAAACCTTTAAAATGATAGGCCCAAAGATAAGGATCATTAAGTTTGCATGAAAAACTGAATATCAAATATAAATAATAGCTGCATTTCTCAGTAATATGAAGGTCATAAAAGACTGACCTTCTGTGCAAAGAGCAGTCTTTGCAAAAAGTGCCCTCAAGTGATATGAGGTCTCTGAAATGACGGGAAGCATCCTTTATATTATGAAGAGATTAGCATTTGATTAGAATGTTTTCAAGTACATGTTGGCTGAATAAATTATGATAACTGAGTCTAGGCCTTTTCTGGGTTTCAGGTGCTTTTAATATATAGTTTAATTATTCTTTTTCTATAGCATATTCCACATATTTTTAGGTTTACAGTGACTGCCTATGAAATATTTGGTAATATAAAATTCCTAATCATTAAGTTAAATAATACCAAAACAGGTCTATTCTTAAACTTAAGTGTCTTAAACTCTTATGTATGGCTCATGTAGCATCTTTATAAGAGGAATCAAGAACTGTGGTGTGTATATATATATATTTTAAATATATATGTAGCTATATGCATAAATTTACCAAAGTCTCTATAAATTTTAAATATTTATTTATATACCTATATCTGCACAAATTGGAGGCTACTTGCCGAAAATAGTTTAAAGATGGATGTATGTTTTCTTTGCTCCATAGTCATTGTAACTAATGAATTCTTCCTGTAGGTTTTTTAGATCTTTAGAAGACTTTTCACTGGGTTGGTTGACTTCAAGGCTGAGCACATCTCTAGCAGTAAACAAGCATGTTGGGCATGTTGTTTGATGAACTTCAAAGATTTAAGCACTCAGCTTTAATTACTGATGGTTTTAGCAACAGCACAATAAGGATAGGCTCCTGCTTCACTAAATCAAGAAAATGTGACTGAAGCCCTTCTGATCCAATTGTTCTCATTTAGTTCAGCTCTCACAAACATGGTTGTAAAATATTATTGTGGCTTGAGCTGACATGAAACACCATTGTCATCAATCAAATAAATAAATAAGAAAAGTGGGAGTCAATATATAAGACAAAAGTGAAGGTTTCAGCCACTTAACTGCACATATTTCACAGTTTTGCTTTCCCTCCCACTTTTTCTCTCCAACTTCTATTTGTTTATTTGTTTTTAACACTTGTCAGTCTGTAATCTGGTAGAGCTTAGCAGCTGTGGAGATGAAAGGATCAATATTTTCCAGCCAGTGTGGCCTCTATTATTGTACAGCATGCAAGTGCTAGTGTTACTCAGTCAAACTCTGTACATTTTAGTTCCTCGGTGCTAATAATAATCTTCTGTCTCCCTGCTGATGCAATTATGCACACTATATTGAATAGTTACGATTGTGTGGTTTGACAAGATTCCAAGGTTTTGCCGAGACCCTATGATATAAACTCATTCAGAGCAACAAGGCAGGTTTAATGGGCAAGTTGGATGAATCATGAGGCCAGCTGGTGTCATCTGCTTCTAACAACAGTAATGTATATCAATCACTCAGCATGTTTTTGTTGGGTTTTTTTTTCAATCTTTGAGTTCTTCTACCAATAAAACATATTTACTGGGATTTAAAGGGGCAGCATTTATGAAGGGAGGAGATGAATTTATAGTACTTAAATAAAAAAGGTATTAAAAATAAAGTAGCAAACCATACATAAAACAGTGATTTAATTTGAATGTTATAACGAGTCTTCACTTTGGTAGTGGTGGTTCACAGGTGACAGAACTCATTTTTGACCTCAAAATAGAATAAAGTTCATACAAATCATATATTGTAGCTCTAGTTATGGGTATGTTCACTACTATCTTAATTTAAACCTATGCTTAATGAATTTGCATCACTCTAGAAAAACATTGCTGGCCGACAGATCTACTATCAGGAGGCTAATTCACTGATGGAACAAAAAAGAGTTATAGAGATTTAAATAACAAGCCTGGATATGTCTAGTCAGTGCTGTAAATGCATTTTATTTAGGACATATCAATAGCTCTAACCTATTATACTCTGGAAAAAAAATAATTTAAGGCAAAGGCAACGAGTTTTTCTGAAGATTTTTGGTAACCAGTTTGGACCAGGAGGGATCAGTAAGAAGCTAGTCTTCAAAATTGAACAAAATTTAAAAAGTGATTCTCAGTTGGAAAAAAATTCTAAAAGACTAACATTTTTTTCCAATGAAACAGCCTTAACTATTTATTAAAATGTCTCAATTTTGGGAGATGTGTTTGGACACAGTGTTCATCACTTTATCATCATTTCTTTCTTCATCAAAAAGAAAATGTCAGAGAAAGGCTCTGAGATAAATTTGTAATGTCAGAGAAGAAAGAAAATTTCATAGCTTACAGAGAAGAAATTATTTTCTTATTAATGTAATTAGTTAAGAGTGAACTTGCATTCTGTCTGCCAGTGAGTTATTCCTTATTCCATGAGAAGCATAATGGAGATCAGCTAGAAGTACCTTTTGTGCAAGCAGCAGTAAAATTTGCCTACCTCACTATTACTCGATTAGGACTAGAAATAATACTAGAAAAATAAGAAAGCAATTCTGTATTTGTCTGCTTTTGCTATTTGGAATCAGTTGTGACAGCAGGATGTCTTTTATTATATTAAATGACTGAACTCTGTTTATGTAGTTATTAAGAAGCTTTTGTCCCTGTTCACTAATCAGTGAGCCCTTTTATTTGCTCTCTCCCCGTATATGCACGCATGCAGCTGTGCATATGTGCATTTATATTCCTCTTTTAGGTGGTGAGCAGTCTTTTTGTTGAGTCTGGAAGATGTCCATCTGATACAGCAGTATAAATTCCCTTCGCACTTTTCTTCTGGGGTACTAAGTCGTGTCTGACTAATCTAACTTAGCTTGGATATCACAATATATCAGCTATTTTACATACTGCATGGCAAATTATCACTAGGCTATGTTTTGTTTCACATAGCTTATTTTTGTAGCTTCTAAAAGAAATCGTTTCAGAAGCCCCAGAACAAGCATTGCAGCCGCTCTAACTATTTTTAAAACACAACGTAAAGTAGACCTCAGTGGATGGCATAAAACTTGGCAAGGTGGTGGCACATTTATGTTGCATTTAGTTTACAATTACTTAACGGAGAAAAAGAGAAAATTTGTGTGATGATACATGTGCTTCATCAGTTGTCATGTATCTTAGACTATATGTCCCACAATGAACAATCCAGCTACAGAATCTGGAGTCATTGTGGAAAATGGCCCAAATGATCCAAAATGGTTATGACCTTGTTTCTAGTGCAAGGTCGTGCAGAGTACATGCATTGAAGCTAGAGAAATAGGTCACTACAAGTAACTTCTGGCCTAAGCAAATAAATTGGAATCTGCTGTCCTTCCCATAACAGTGGAATTTATAGTCAGACTAAGGATCATTAAAGAATATTGGTTATTGTAATGATAGCAATTTATTATGTACAATAAGTCTGATACTGTATGTCTGATATGGATGGCTTAGCAAGGTTTTCTGTGTTTAATGTGAGATTGTCTAAAAGGTGAAGTAAAATTGTCCCAAAGCTGAAGTGATTATTGTTCCACCATTGCTTGCATTAACTCCATTATTAACTGTCAGAAGAAATGTCAGCCTTGCCCAAAGCCCCAAATCCTTCCCGACATACTGTATGAACTGCCTTCTTCCAAAGCAACCCACAAGGTGCTCTACGCCTTGTGAGAGGAGCAATTTAGTTCAGGCAAGATTCTCACTGTGTTCTGATTGCCATTTTGGAGAGGGAGAAGAGGAGAAAGGGGCCACACAGGATAGACTTTGAAGACAAAAATGTTGTAGCCAATTAGCTAAAATGTTACAGTTGGTGCATTCTAAGCTTGATGGGCTCATTAAGCATTAAAACTCCTTGACATTTCCATGTTGTAGTGATAAATAGGAATGAACAGTTCATATTTTATATTTGTGTGTCTTTTCAGTTTCTTTGTCATATTTTACGTGTTTAATTTTTCATCCATTTTTTAAAAAAAATCAGCATTAAAGATTCCTTATTCCTCTTCTAATTATCTTGCCTTGTAAAGTCCTGGTTTTGTATCAATGATATTGTTTTGTTTTAAAGTTTAGTAGTTAATGCTCATTGTTAAATTGCCAAAAGGATATAGACTAATTTAGCATGTCAGTGCTGCTTGGTGAAAATGCCATCATTAGTGATCCATGAGTTGTTGAAAAAATAGAAAAGAAAAAAGGCCATCAGTCTTATAAATACTCCAAATGATTTTAAGAAGCCCATTTTATTTAAAGGGGTGGTGAAGGGAAGCGCTCAAAGTGGTTTTTTTTCTTGACATAGTAAAATCCATTTCTGTTTTTTTAATGGAGTTCTACCTGCATTGATTTAATAACTATGAAAGAATAATAAAAGCACACAAAAAGCAGATTGTGAATGAAGCTGCGCTAGCTTTTGTATTTACAAGAGTAACCTTAAAACTATGTTTTCTTTCACCCTCTTTAAGGATTTAGAAAACTGTTTCAATTTGTGAAAACAAACCATATGAATGAATACTAATGACATAAACCTGAAAAGAGGATTAAAAGTTTTATCATCTTTTCCTTGTGTTTTCACTCCCTGCTTATTACCAGTAGATTTAGAAATCTATATTTGATTTTTCAAACACACTTTCTCTATTGTGTAAAAGTGAAAAAACTTCTCATAAAAGGAATACAAGGTCCTTCTTTCCTGTACGTCTTTCTACATCAGTGGCTAAAAATGTTAACTTTCTGTTTTCTTGTTTCTTTGGTATATGTGTTTTAGTTCTGATTATGAGAGCAGTTTATATTTTTTATCATGTGGCAATGTTGAGCCAGTAGCTATGTGCCAGTAGACAAGCCTGTGATGCTGCAGTAACCATTTTTGCTGAACTAGAACAAAATTAACTTTTAAGATCTCCTAATATTTATACTAAGATTCCGTTTTAAAGCTTAGGTTGTCAAATTGGACGGAAAGTTCAAAATGAAGAACAAAGCCCTTGAAATGGAAGCTTTCATGCTAGGTAAACCATAGTCATCAGTGAAGCTGCAAAGAGCACGGTTGTGAGGCTGTGTTTGTGATCCTTGTTCCCATGCTGAGGACATCGGGCTATCTTTATACTCCAGTGTTCTGGTACATGCAGAGATGTACCCGTCTCATTGTCAGGCTGTCCTTATTCTGGTATAGCTAGATACTGTTCCACGTCCAGCACCTAAACCAGAGACTGAATAAATGCTATATACTTGTAAAGAGTACTTCCAAGGTTACCTTCCTGGCACTTTAAATGCTCTCTGTAGTGTAGCAGCAGCATACAGAAGTGTGGTGTAGCTGACAAGAAGGCCTGTATCTGTGCTGTGTGTGGTTTTGAAAGGACACGGTTATATTTTGATATGAAGAATTTGATACAAAATTCAGGTCAGATTGCTGCATTGGACCATGTCTTTATTCACAACTTTAAAGGTTTCAGTGGAAGCATTTCACATGGAAAATATATATATAAAATATTTTACATATGTTATTTGGAAGGGTGTATTCTTTTATTCCATTTATATTTTTATTAGTCTATGGTGGTGTCTATTGCTACATCTTTGTGATGCTTTATCACTAGGTACTCCACAGTGTAGTAGGCATAATTGGCTCTCTAACATGATGTTTCAAGTTCAGGTGGAGTTTTCTTTTAGAGTACATCATGGTAACGAATCCTTTGTTCCAAACTCATTAGTTTTTCTGTACAGTGTTTTCCTCTTGCAGATTAACAGCCTTCAAAACTGCATAGGCTTAGAGTGTCTCTCAAAACTGGCATGTTTTGTCATTTTGAGAGTGACTCTTGAAGATGTGCCATCGGGCCTGATGAGCTGTTGCCTTTATTTTATACAACATCCTGGCCAGTCCTGCTGAGATTTGAATTTGCTGCCACCAAGTACAGCGGAATCAATATATTAATGTTTTACATTTCTGTATCCACTGTGAGATGGAAAGCTTTCAAACAATAGTAGCCCTCTGTACGGATTAAGGTATATGCACTAGATCAAAGACTCTGACTAGCTCTAATACACATACCAGGATATAAATCCGCAGCCCCTGACTGCTGGACTACATGAATAGCTCACTTTTTAGGCTAGCTTTGTTCTTTTTGAAAAAATGGACAATGGAAAAAAGAGATTAATGCATATTGTTGACTTCCTAATGTAACCAGCATGGATTTTTGATGCTGCTTTTGCTCATAATTAAGAAATATTTTTTTAATGTTGATGTTATTAAATATATTTTGCGAAGTTCTATATATTCTTAGCTAAACCTGAAAAACTCCCAAATCCCTTCATGGAGAGGTGAAGACCTGACTAGTAATACTCATAAAAAGATCGTAAATGAGAAGTATACACACTCTGAGTAGGAATAAAGTCATATTAAATTTGCTGTGTATACTTTCTGTGACTTTTTGCTAGCTTCCATATGGATGCCTAACTGATGACCAAAACTAACATAGAACAGTTTAATTCTGAATTCAATGCAGGGAGATGTAGCAAAGAATGTGAGTTAGGAGTGATGCATATAGAGGTCTGGTGCATTCAGATCTCCTCACCTCACCCTGCTGTCATGCTCTGTACTTAGAATCAAAGGTTTAAGGCAGCCTCTTAAAAGTCATTAACTACAGTTTCATTGGGAGCTTGATAAACCAATTTCAATGTTATACTTTGTATCAGATGTAGTCCTCTCTTTTTTGTATTGAAGAACCAGAAAATCAGTATATCCACTCATTCATTTGAGTGTTTATTTAATTGCTTTATTTCAGCGTACAGTTACTTATGAGTTTGGTCTAATATTCAGTATTCCTATTTTGAAATTCAGGCTGTTTTGGTTGGAGAAGAGGTGCTGCATTATCATCTTTTCACTTTCTAGAGTGTGAATCACTTTTAGAGCCAATTCTTTCATGCAGATGCTCACAATAATGTATGCAGAGTTTGCTTTACCTGAATATTTGGCTAGTGTAATGACAACATTCTTGTTTGGGAATTGTTTGCATTGGTGTTCATAAAAATGATTGCAAACAAGTCAAATGTAACAATGGCTCTTTTTTTTTTCAGTATTTGTCCTTAGATAATGATAATGATATGCTTAGATAATGATATGCTTGGGAAACTTTGAGACACTAAATTTTATTTTCTTTTAGGTAGGATAAATAAAACATTTTCTAAAGATGTTTTATTTTCTCCCTTGTTTAAGTATAACTTGAACTCCTTGTGCAGCTAATAATATTTCAGATTTCAGTATTATTTCTTCACTGCAAATACCCTATTAATTAGTGTGGCAAAACAGGTTTTCAGGAAACAGATAATTATAAACACATTTTGATAATAATCAACTATCATTTCTCGATTAAATTCATCTAAATGGATTATCTGCTTTTTCTACTGGGCTACTGTGATAATGCCTCCCAATATCTTTCTATTTTGAGATGGAAATGCTATTTATATTCTATATCAAACATTTGTTATAGTAACTTGGCATCTGCTCCTTTCTCTGCTGAAACTTAGGCAAAACTCACCATTAAATAAAATTAATTCTTTCCATTACCTTTTTATGTGAAAAATAAGTATCATTTCAGTTAATAATTTCAACTTACCTTTCATTAAACTTGTTTTGATATCACTGCTCTTGCTTATGGCACTATGTAGTTTCTTAATTTTTACTGAAAAACTTTCCACTTTATGTTTGGGAGAGTTGCTCAAGCTATTTATCGTAAGTGCCATGGAGCTAGCCAGAGTTCATTTCCCTGTTTTAGAGAGAGGATGAAAATTGGGAATATGCCACCATGGAAGGACATCTGTTTTCCTAATGAGTTTTGATCCTCCATTCTTGCAAACTTAGACTTCTGGTTAATAGACACTTTCAGATTTCAGCCGAGGAACTTATCTAGTGGTGACCATAGCACTGCAAAAAGAAAGCATATTAGAATATTTCTCTGCTTTCCTATTTAAAATAGACTTTTTCTTATTGCTGTCTTTGTTTAGTGGCTATATTAATCTGTCATTTACATCAGCAGTCACTCTTTAGGCCTTGATTATCCTTGCTTTGGGCAATCCCTTTGCTTTTAAATAAAGTGGTGAAAGCAAAGCCAGTGAGGCTCACACAGTGAGACCTTTAAGTTGCCACCCAAGACAATTTGGTCTGGCTGAGGCAGAGGTTGGTCATTCCTTTCACAGTATTCGTGATCACAGATGCAGTTGTCATTATAAAAAGCAGACTACCATGCAAACACTTTTTAACTGTATCAATACAAAGTAGTGGAATGGCTCTTTTAGATGCTAAATGATTTACTAGTAACAGAAATGTTTATTGGTATCAGGGGAGAACAGCATTTCAGTTGGCAGGATCACTCCAGCGTGGACAAAATACTGCACTGACTCCTAATGTTATTTCAATTAATTTCAACAAAATTATGACACATGGAAAAATATTAGTGGATTCTGTTTAAATTGATAAAAAAGCCAAGATAGTATTTAAAGTAGCAGGTTGGTTAAGTTCAGCTGAATCTTTCTGAATGAACAATGTTGAGGTACTGGAGACTTAAGGCACAACCGTTTCTTTGTCTTTCCTTTAAGATCCCTGTGCAATGTAAACGGGCTGCCTGACATTCTTCTGATCACTGTAGCACGACACTCTCCTCATGACACCTGCCATCAATTCCTTAGTTTGTGTTATCTCCACAGCAGCCTCAGTTTTTAAATAGTTCATTCATTGGAGAGGAAGGAAAGGTCAGTGATCTCTTATTGTTTGACAACACTATGGGATTTCTGAGAGTGGCAACCAGCAGAATGTGGCAGTGAAAGTACAGTATAAAGCAGCCAGAATAGGCTTAAACAGATCAGCATTTTCTTACAAAAATAACAAATGAATTATGGGTTTTCTAGGTCAAGGTAGAGGAAGTTAGAGCAAGATTACACTGTTCATTTGCAGGTGGAATATTATCAGCAACTACTTTTCCCTATTCAAGTTACTTATTAATTTATGACCAAGCACTATAATGTAATTCTGATTTTAACAAATTGAAGTAATGTTGTGGTTCTCATAATTATTTGCTAGATAAAACATAATAATACTGAAATAATAGGCATGAGTGTGGATGGAGGTGACACCTACCTCTCCAGCTGGGTTAGTTTGAAAAGGAGCCTCCAGCCAATGATGATGGTAGTTGGAGAGGTTTTTATTTTTCTTCTGAAACCTACTCTCTGTCTGCATATGAAAGGAGAAGGCAGTCTCCACGCACCTACTGCTCCAAGAATTCTAGATGTCTGCCAAGATCTTGAGGAAAAAAACAGTAGTATAGTAAAAGCTTTAAAGCATTTACTTTCCTCCCCACTGCCCCAAAAGTCCCTTGTAACAGTAGTGTATCTTAAATGAACTGGGGAAAGCCAACATTTACAGGGATGGCACTTACCAGACTGGGTAGCCACAGCAAGAAGACTTCTAATGCAACAGATATGGAGAGAAAAATCAGCATGTGTTTTTCAGTAAATGTACCTATCAAAGGGAAATTGTGGAGAAGGGAGAGCTGTGGGGCTTAATTCTGAGGCCAATCCACATTCCTCATCAGGTAAAATATGACAGTGTTAGGAGTATGTGTGCAGACATTTTTACTGTCTTCAGAGTCATTTAAAATTTAATGTCTTTTAGAAAATAGAATATATTCCCAGCTTAAAAAAAATGCATTTCATTTTTAGTCTTTGCAAAGTATCAGAGTCTTATCCACTAGACAACTTAGTGTTGTCACTAAGCTGCTAGATAACAAGCTTATATTGTTCAGGAAAATATATTACAATTTTATCTACTTGTACTGTTCAATAAAACATTAGTATCTCAGCATTTTTATTTAACAATAGGCAACCTTAGGCCAGTAATTATGCAACAATTATAATCATAAAAACTGTCCCCTGCTGCTCACCTAGAAACAAGAATATATTAAGCCAGTACTAACTATCTAAAAAGAAAGCAACAAACTACACTCATTTTTAATGCCCCTGCAGTGCACCATGGGAAGCTAATAATTCACCCTCTAATTAGTATCCCTTCTGCTGCTGTTGGCGCAAGGACAGACAAAGAGGTATCCGCTTCATTACAAACTTGCCTTGGTAATCTTTAAATGTCTTTCTTCTCTGCAGGTTGAATGCATGGAAAAGGGGCAAATAGCATGTGCAATTAAAGAAGGTTTCCTGGTATTGCCAGTGTGCCCATGCATCCTTAGTCTAATGAGTATACTGAAAAATCAAAAAAAGCCATTTGGTTACACTTTTTCTCTTCTCGTCTGTGTTATAATTCTTCCTTATTGTCCTTCATTAGGTTCTTCACTAGCAGAAATAAAGGGAAAACACCAATGAGATTTAAAAAAAAAAAAAAAAAAGAAACCTTCACTGCATTTTAACAAAAGACAATATTTTCCAGAATTCAAGCAGTTGGAAAATCTTATTAATTTGGCTTGAGTTAAGTAAGTTACACTAGGCCTTAATTAATGTTTTAGAAGGTGGTTTTATTGCTTCAAAGAGAAGATATCAATATTGACGTACTTCTGTTTTAAAAAACAGGATGATTTTGCCACAAGCCACTCTGCTTCAAATATGCAAAGTGTTTCTATATTATTTTTAGTATTATAGAGCTTACAGTGATGGTGCTGCTGTTCCAATGATGCTTGCTTTTATCATATTTACATAAGTACAGTGTATTTGTGGATTAATTCTAACTTATTAAAGAAAATGTTAAAAGCCTGAGGCCAGCTTCAACTTCCCAATACACGGTTGCTTTTAGGTACTGTAGAGGAGTTTTAGTTTATACAATGGCCTGCTGGTACAGCAAGAAACAAGAACAGTGGTGAACTGGACAGCACTAAGAGAACTGCTGCTGTATTTTAAATCTAATCTCAGTCAGTCTTATTTCTGTGAACAGTTAAAAGAAAATTCAAAGCAAATGACTGCAGTACCTTTCTTAAATTTTTACTGTCCATTGTGAGACGGTTGATGCTCTAGTCTACAGGTAATTTATCTTTTTTCGGTAGATAGGCATTGGGAGAAATGTTCAACCCCTCTCCGAAACTAAGTTGAGCTTCATAGTCCTTCAGTTTGAATACAACAAGCTAATAACAGGTGAGAGCTGGACTATTAATATGAAAGGATTCTGCACCCATTTGGCACCTGCCAGCCTCAGTGGTAGAGCATGTTCTGTCCCAGAAGCAAGGAAGCTACTGAAACTGTTTGTCTTTACTGATGTGCAGCTGTTTCTGGGTGCTCTTTTCAAGCATTGCTGAGTGAGCTTTTCTTTCACAGTAACTGACAACTCTCTCTCCTTGTGATCCTGTTCTTTTCAGCCTTCATATCCTGCTGTTTTTTGACAGCTCACCTTAACTTGCACTTTGTATTGTTTTGTTCCCTTTACTAGCGTGTTGCATATGCTAGTACTGCTCCTTCTGTGCCCAGCCTTGGCTGTCCCTTTACTTCCTCACTGCTCTACTAATATTACAAATCTCAACAAGAGAAAACTGAGTAACTATAATAAAGAGCATTACTCTCTAACAAAAGCATATATAATTTAAAGATCTGATCCAACATTCATTAAGTCTTTCCTGTATGCTCATGAGTACTGGATCAGTCCCTAAACTATTTTTAATTTTAATTAAAAGGGCCACAAGGGAGAGTCAGAAGCATTGCCTCTGAAATGAAATAGGATCTCAATTTGTTGTTTCCTCTGTTTAAAATAAAGATCTGAGTTTCTTATAGAAGAGTAAAGGTAGGATGTGTGATGGAAAGATGGTTAGATGACTTCAATTCATGTAGTGCTTTGCTATTAATCCCAGTTGGTCCAAATTCAAATATGAGCAAACTGAGAAATGGGAAAAATTGCTTTCTTAGTCTGTGCATCCATTTCAAAAAGGAAGTTGATGCCATTTTAAGAATCTCACAATGGGAGTTAAAAGGTCTGCATGTCGTCCCATTTTACAGTCAAAGGAGAGGTAGAATATGCAAAGTTTACAGCTTATATCACTGCTGTATCTGTTTGGAGAATATGGGGAGAACTTGATCAGCCAGGTCCATGAATTTAACCTTAGCACTAAAATTACTTAAAAATAACCAAATTGGATTTGCAGGGCAATTACATAAAAACTACTTCGTACGGAGTTGTTATGCACGGTTTCTATTATTGGAAGTGATCTTGAAAATAGTTGCATATATGTGATGTAAAAATACATATATATGTATATATATATCATGTATTATTGTAGTTAACATAAGGCCAAATTTTGTATGGCTTAATGTGGAAGGAAAAACAAACTATATTGAAAGGTTTTGCTTTTTAAAAACAAATAACCAAGCATGTACTTGTAATAATGATTAAACTATTGGGTATTTGCTAGAAAGCTAGTGACCTGATGGAGTTAATGGCCCTGGGCAACTTCTGCAACTGGCCATTAATCTCAATGGAAATACTTTTTACTTTAGTCATTATTGCTTATTGATTTGACAAAATTGATCATAACTTCTTATTTTATTATCGCATATAAATTGCTTCTCATCCAATTATGTGGTGCAGTGTATCCTATTGCATTATTTTCTATAGGATACTGTTCTAAGTATTTTTTTAGTATTGTCTAATAAAAATCTGGTTATCTATCTATAAAACTAGGAATCCATTCTTAATGGAGTTCTATGATATACAAAGGTTTGCGTAATAATGTATAATTGAACGATAAGACTTTCATCAGAAGCATTTTGAGCTTTTGATCTATTACTTAAAAGACTAAGTTTCTTCAGCCTATAGAATTCCATTAAAATGAAGTATGTTATTTGTATAACTCTAGGCTCAGGACTCTTGCAGTGACAGAGACTAATGCTTAGCATGATCATTAGGGGATATGAGAGTGGAAAAGTCTGAAAAACTGTGGTTACCATTAAGTTCTGAATGACCATTATATGTAAGCAGTGAAAATTTCGACGTGGGGAGGTAAAGCTTTGTTAAAACATATTTGTTTCTATTTATGGACAGTCTTTGTTTGCAGCTATTCCTGTTAATAGTAGATCGTTTAACACACTGTGACCCTTTAGAGGACTGCATTGTAAATTACATTTCTTTGCAGAGTCACACTAATATTACTGGGCTAATATGCTGTGCATGCACAGGATCAAATGATTATTAATAGTTCCAGTCTTTCTTGGGTTGCTTGCTGCACAATAATGAAAAAAAGCAGCATGGTCAAGGTACAAATCAGATTGAAACATCTCCTGTGAACTTTTAATTCCAAATTTATACAAAGCAATTAAAAACGTGTGTACTTACGTATTTCTTGTAGATTGCACTAATGATTTGGAAGTGACAAGGTAGGATAGACGAGCTGATTAGAAGAGACCAGCAGTTAACAGATCAATAAGAACAGAATGTCCTAATACCTTCCATAATTTTGGGTAATGTGTTTATTTCACTGAGTTTGAGTTTATAGATACTCACAGAAAATTATAATTGAAAAATAAGAGATTGTTGCACTGTATTCTAAAATAATGTTCAATTTAATAACATGCTTTATCTGCATATATATACCTATCCTGCTATATGTATTGCAGTACAAATCAGAGGGCACGTGGCAGCCAAAAAGTGTAGTCAGACTGGCATTGAGTAATAGGAGAGATTGGCCTTCTATGCCAATATAAGCTATTCCCTATAGAATCTGCTTTTGAGATAGTAATAAATTTCACTCTGTGGACTGTGGGCAGCTTTCCTGGAAATATGAGTCTATTTTATGTTTTTGAAATGAGTTATAGTGAGAGAACATACCTATGTCGCCTTCTAGGAACCACAGCTTTTTGCTTAAGCAGCACCCCATTTTTGGAGAAGGTACATCTGAATTGCGTGTTTTACAGAGAAGAAAGGGCTCTGTGGTCTGTAATGGATAAAGGGACCTCTGGGTTCTTTCATAATTTCAGAAAGGCTTGGTGGATGAAGAAGAGTTAAAGAATATTTTTGTTAGACAATTAATGTTTTGGAAAAAAAATACAACTTAATGAATTATTTGAATTACTGAATTATTTATGTGAATTAATGAAATTATTTTTTTATCATAACTAAGTTATTGATTAATACAGTTTGGAAAATAGAGAAATACACTTTAGTATTTATTTTGCTCCTGAGATTTCCATTTTATTAGAGTTTATACTTTAAGGATCATTCATTTATGTCAGATATCGACTTACAAGTTTTTCATTGAATGGTTGCATTTGAGTTTCTATTTTTCTGGTATATTTCTGCTTTAGACTGATTAGATATTTTCTTTAATCTGCAAATCATTGATGCAGCATCTTATTTTCTGCTAAAAGAAACAAGATGAGGAATCAAATTGCTGAGACAGGATTACAGAAGCATATTAGTAGTTTTTGTCTGATTCTTTCAGCAGTATTGGTAGCTGCTTCTGCTGTGCAGGGTAGAAATTATTCATTGATTTATTTCACTTCATGAAGTCTGCCCCCAACCTTTCCAATCCCCATTCTGCAAGATAAAAAGTGAGACTTTAAAGTAGTAGTTGCCGAAGGAGAAACAAAGTTTTTTGATGCTATTGCAGGGACAAGTACTTAAGAACTTGCAGGTATATCAGAGATGTATTCTTTGAGAGCCTATAAAAATTATCCAAGGAGCTGATTTCATCTATGGAGCAAAGTAGGAAGGGGAGAGATGCCCATTCCTGGGCATCTGAGTTTTTGCCATAGAGACTCAGTCATCCTGTTCCTGTAGGATTGGAACCATGTGTAACCGACCACAGAGCCATGGCCTTTAATGCCAAGTCATTCTGGGCTGCTATGCCTCATGTTCTTTCAAATGTGCTGTTTTTCAAACGAGTCTCAGTTTACACAGCTTCTGTATTCTTGCTGCCTTGGGAGGATATGTCTGACAGCCTTTTTAAGAGTCTCGTTAAAATTCCCAGGTTCTTGACGTGGTCTTCGTCCCAGCTGCCTCAGTCTGCTGTTGCTGCTCCTTTGTCCTTTGTTCTTTTCTCCATTTTTGTACAAAAGCTGGATTGTATGTGGTATTGTGATTAATACACTTGATGTATTTTTTAACAGAAACAACCTGGTTTCAGAAGTGCAAAATCACAAGAATGTATGGTTACCACAATGCTCACTTCTCTAGTCTCCTAAGTAACTACACAACAGGATATGCTGTAGTAGCAGGTGCAGTGTTTTGAAAGGCTAGAGCTTGTCCTCTCTTCATTAGACTCAGCTCTGCAAAATTTAGTATTAGCAACTCTACCAGATCTAGAGTGCTAGGTCACAGAATCTCAGAATGACTGAGGTTGGAAGACGCTTCCTGTTGGGACAATATATGAGTACCTTGGGATACTCAATAGGGAATTATACTAGTGAGAAGGAGCAGTCTTTCTTTCCTGTCTTGTCCACAAAACACTATAGAAGGAACTTGAATCTGTTTGTAAACTGAAGCTTATTTTCCTGATTATTTAGGAAGCTATGGAAATGTTATTCAAAAATATCTACGGTAAAATATAACTAGTGCAGCCTGAAACTACTGATTTTGCTGTGAACTAAACTGACATGTAAAAAAAAATCAAAAACCTATTCTTAATAAACAAAGATTCCTATCTGCATTTACTTGCTTTGAATTTTATGGAAGCGGCAGTTTTCTGTCTACAATAAGCCCAGATCAAAAAGTGATTCCTTTTGAATTTGAATCAGCCAAATGGGCATCTCTTTCTGAGTTCATGCAGCTGATCTCTAATCTGCAACACGACTCTTGAGTTTCATACACTAAAAGGGGTGGAACTTTTTGACTGAATAATGTATACATATATGCTATATGCAGAACAGTAGCAAACCAGAGAAATATCCTCCAGTAAATTATTCATGGTTAATAAAAATTACTCTTCCATGGATCTCCAATTTGACAGTTGTCCTCTAAAATTTAGATTAATTATCTTTTATATTAATTAATGTACTAATAGACAAATGTTTTTGGTATATTCGTTTTACAAAGGAGGACTAGAGAGTAGTTCAGAAGGACCATAATAATTTATAATATGAATTCCATGAGTTTGATCTGTTTGTTAAGACACTGAATGACACCATTTTGTAGGTTTTTCCATAGATGTCACTACGGAAGACAAGTGCACCATTGTCACTACAATTTTCTGCAAACTCCTTTTTCTCTTTTTATAATCTGAAAATGAATTCTATTTCAATTCTATTTCTGTACTTGTTTTGCTCAGATTGTGTAAAGCAGTCTGGTTGTTTGTCTGTATATTTAAACTGTTATGGGCTGTTATGATGATGCAGTAGAGATGTGTAAAATGATGTAGCACCCACTTAGCTTTTTTTTTAGCTTTTGAGAAAGGGTCTGCAATTGACAAATATTTTTTTTTAACTGCTTTTCAGCCTGGATCCATTATGTTGGCTTAGTTGCAAAGTACATCAGGTTGTGGGAGAGTAACTAAGTGACTTTAGGAGATTTATTCATTTAGTTTAAAAAAAGTTAAAAGCTGTGCTTAGGCTGCATATCTTAGTGTTGTCAGGATCTGTTTTACCAAAAAGAATTTGTTGGAACTTACTCCAAGTGGAGGTTTATTGTATTTGAGCTGAAAATGAGCTGTTCTGGAGGAAATCCTTGGAGAAACTCCACCAGCATAGGACACAACAAACACAGCAGCAGCTGCAGCATCAGCATGCTCCTCACACTTTGCACTAGCAGCTCAATGAAAGATTTTGGCAAGGAAGAAGACTCAGTGGGTGCCAGGTTGGCACTGGTACCTGTTGTGTTTTCTTTGCATTACAGGATTAAAAAAAAATCAACTTGTTTTTATGAAGCTGCAGCCTGAGATGAGGGGGAAAAAAGGGAAAAAATAATTCATTCTTGTTTAGGAGTCTGTTTTGTGCCATGACTTTATGCCATGCTATTCTTTGTATTTTCCATCTTACTAATTATGAAAAATACTCAAAGGACAGACAACAGGGACAGTTTCTGCAAAAGGATGGTGCATTTTAAGGGCTTGTATTTCCTCAGCATTAACAGTGCAGATTATATACATAGATCCATGTTTTTAAATTTAAATGTTCAACAGTTGTGCTTACTGCTCACCCCAGTAGCGCACGGAACAGGATGGCCTTGTTGCCAGAACCAGAAGTGTCACAGTGGTGTCGTGTCCAGGCTAAGTGAAGGGACGTGCTAAGAGCAGAAGTCAAGAGACTTGGCAATATGGTTTTAGGAATTGTAGTAGTAACTTTATATAACTCTGCATTATATAAAGATACCAGTGTCTATTGGCAAGTCTCTGTCTTCTCTTGCAAGATATATGTACATACTTTCACACTTACATAGATATTGATAGAAAAATAGAAAATAGATATGCTAAAATAATTACTTATCAGGCATATTGTTACCATTATTTGACACAAACTGCTAACCATGAACCTATAGATCTTGAAGGATATTCACAGCAGGAATATAAACTGCTTCTTGTGGTCTCAGTCCTGGTTTCAAAATTCTGTCTACTATTGCTGGAGGTGTGGGATGTTGAATGAAGAAGATGTCTAATATTAAACCAGGTGAATTTTACTCCCAGGCTTAGGAATAAACAAAAGAATTCAGGATCTACATTCATGGTAATTACAGATAGTCTTTTCCCAAAGAAAAAAAGACGTTAGCAAAGTAAAATCAGAAAGGAGATTTGATTTTTCTACTATGTCAGATGTAATAAAAAGTGGAAAGCATAAGACCTATATGAAACTCAGTCTCTTGTATTCTCCAAGATAAGACATAAGGCAGTTGATAATACGTTCAGAATTAATGAAAGCTAATAATGAAACATGATCAGTAAGAATTTTTAAGCTCAGAATAAACAATTTTATTGACTTTGCAAGACTGAATAATCTGCTAAGAAATGAGGAAGAATGGCAATTGCCTTGCAAAGGGACAAGATATGAACCTGCTTAAGCTAAACATGTGATTATTGATTATGTTCTCAAGAGCTATGCTCAGAAGTGTGTTTATGGAGAATAGAGATGCTAGCTTTCGACACTGGATCAGGACTGTGTCAGATTTGAGCACTAACTTACTTAAGACAGTTTAACTTGTGTTCCTTTGAGGAGATCAAACCAAGTTTGATACAGAAGAGCAGTAAAAGAATTTTAAAAATCTTTCTTATAAGTATATAAGTATACATAAGACAATCTTGTTCTGAATAATGTGTTTTGCAAAACTTAGACACTTTTTTAAACTTTTTGCATCCCATTGAAGTTAGTAAGCTTATATGTGTAAAGCTGCTGATAGTTTTAAACAGTTGAACTCTGGCATTGTTTATTGCTTATCTGTTTTGTGATGAAACCATCTTTCGAAAGCAGAGTGAGTGAAGTGCAGATATGTTAAACTCTTAAATGAATTACTTCCTTTGGCAGTTGAGAATTTTGGAACAAGACTTAAAACAATGATGATAATTGTTACTGCATTTTTTCCTGAAATATAAATGAATGCACAAGCTAATGCATAAGCTAAGTAGATCATTATTTCTGCTTTTGTATCTTGACATTTTAGGATGAGTAGGGAGGTCTGACCATTAGCAGATTGATCCTTCTCACACGCTGTTTTATGGCCCCTATCCATTGTTAGTTTCACTTCAATGACTTTCCTATTTCTCTTTCAGTTTAACTGGTTTACGTAAACCAAGTTTAGCATTTTCAGCTCTGCTTATCTGCCACATTTTTTTCTGTGAGCTCAGAATTCTGAGGAGTTGTTACCTCCTTCATCCTATCTTACTGGTCTTCAGTTCTTTTGGTAATTGCCTGCCTTTTTGTATTGGCTGCAAGTGTCCGATCTTGAGTTGTCTCTATTAGTTTTGAAAAGAGTACCTTGCTAATGCTTTATTCATTTTTCTTGTGAAATGCTACAGGCTTTGTTAAGCATCTGAGTTCAGCAAGGACAGTAAATTGTCATATAACACTGTTATTGGCAACTTTACTTCCTGAAAATCTGCATTTATATCCACATTTACATGTTTATGCTTTAGTCTTTTGTCTTATGCTTCAGCCACAATAAGATAGGAAATACTTTAACATAAAATTAATATTTATGCTAGCAAATGTGACTGAATCACTCATCACTCTTATAACAGTGTTTGATCAAACTGCCAGTCATTCAGCTTATTAGTGTCAGTATTTGTTACTGATTGTATTGTTCTTCAGACAGTAACATTTTTAATTCACTTGCCAGTATCCTTTGTGTTTCTGCACAACTCAATATTCTTTAAATGCGGGATGCTATCCTGACCCACCTGACTTCTTGCACCAAAGGATTCCAGTGTCCCAGCTTGCTTGAAATAGGAGTTCTGTGGCAGTCCTGAGAGCTGTACAGACCAGCTCTGCTTCTATATACTATTTTATATGGCATTATTCTACCACATATGTTAGAATTCTCTCAGGAATTGGTAGTGAAGGAGTCGTGCAAATATATATGACCACTGCTGTGCAGTCCCATGGATGTTAATGCAGGAACCAGTCATTCTTTCCAGCTTTTGAGAGTGCCTTGGAGAACATGCACAGTTCCATGCACAGAGAAGCCAACTACCTTAAGAGCTTGTGTTTAATTGAGTAAGCATTAATGAAATGCAATGAGATGATAAAATAATTTGCTGGAGGAAAATCCATATATAAATCATATGGAAAGGATAAATAAGCGAAGAAACTGGTGCTATTGTGAAAGATTCAGTGGAATCCAATGAAATATAATTTCAAAGTTTATAGGACCAGACTGTGAATGTCATAAAGGAAATTAAAAGATATATAGGAAATGGCATAAGAATACTGAAAGAAGACATACATATGGAAATATTACTGAAACATAATGCTATCATGTGAGTTTGTCTTTTAATTTCTTGTCACTTAATCCTATAAAGGATAGAATGAAAATAAAAATTGTTCACAGAAGTTTTGTGGCAATATTCTGTGTTAAGACATCTTGCAAATGCAGACATTTGCAAATATTGCAATTATTCAGTTAAAAGATTAATATATAAATGCGACGTCTTTTACAGAAGGTGTAAGTTAAAGTTGATTCTTAAAAACAAAATATTGAATCTGAATATTAAAAAATGTAAACATATTGAAAGTATTTTATTAGCATATATATCTAAAGGAATACAACATTGACATAGACCTTTCGTCATTGGGATCAAAGAGTTAATAACACTTCAAATAGAATTTAAAAATATAATAAACATAATTAACTGATATTTTAAAGCTATAAATTGGGCATACTTAAAAATTTGGATGCTTGTTTTAGTGCAGTGCAGTATCACAAAGGCTATTGTCCAATAATCCAAATCCTAAAGCTCTGCTTCATTTTCCAGTAAAAAAAAGAGCTCTTCACACTGGAAATCTCAATAAACAAATGAAAGCCATGCTTTTATTGTTGTGTTTTCCTGCAAAATACCAGGTATTGAGAGCATGTATTAGGGTAGCTGTTTTATTTGTCTGTTATTTGTCCAGGAATGCTTTCTCATGCTAAATTTAGCTAGGCTGTAGCAGAGCATGAGCTCACTTGGGAATGTGAATGCCTGAAATGTGTTCTCACTAGAGCTTGGTGAATAATTTAACTCACTAAATTTCTTTTCCAGCTTGCCATTTAACTGTGAATAGATTTCAATTTTGATTTATTTTGTTCTTTATTCAAGTTATTCAACAAAAGGTTTATGCAAATATATTGCAGCCTAAGGATAGCTCATAAATTACTCACTGCAACTATAGCTTCTGCTGCTGGTGACGGAACTGATTTGATGCTCATTGAGATTATTTGAAAGGCTCCCATACATTTCAGTTACAAAATCCTACAGCTATTTTTCCATTAACTTTGGTGAGTTTTGTGATGAAGCTGTATCCTCCGCTGGCTACTAATATTGTGGAACTGGACTGGAACCTCAAACAGTTGGCTTCCTGCTGCTTGATGTGGTGTCTTGAAAATCCCTAGAGACTTGAAGATTACTTAAGGATTAGGGTAGTTTCAGAGTTGTACAGTTTTTCATATTTTTTCTTTGTGTAAAAAATCTGGGAATCTTTATAGATTTACTCAAATTTTTGCAAGAAGTGACTTACTTTCATGATACATTTGCAGTTTGCTAAGTAATTTTAGTACTTGCCAATCAAAACTCAGCTTAGTGCATTTCATTTCTTTATAGTCAAAAGTCCTATTGGGAGGTGTATTTGAATGAGAACTGTTTTACAAAAACTGCGTTTTCAACATGTTTTTTCTTTGAACTCTGTACCAAGGAATATGCAAAAATGTTTCAGAATCTTGTGATTTTATGATTCCTTATTTGTTTATCAGTTTAGAAAATATTTGCCTTACTATTTCTATTCTGGTGGCTAACTGTAGAATAGCCTTTGATTATATTAATTGCTTAACTAGGGAAAGATTTTTATGTGCACATTTCCATAGTCATTTTGACAATTTTTAAGTTATTCAGATTCCCTCCTGACACAACTAGTGATCAAACATTCATAGAGACTTCATTTATCTACACTTGGTCTACCAATATTTAGAAGACAATAGTAGCTTATTAACATTTTCTATGTACCCACTCATCATCTGAGTGCCTAATATCTGTTTTGATAGTCAATCCTTACATCCTGCTCCATTCTCTGGATATAATAGGCTGGATATTTAGTGGAAGGTCGGTGACTTTCCTCTTTCAGGTGTATTTGCATGCCTCATGGGGCTAAACTTCACCTTATTTATTCTAATGTTTTTACCTTATCACCAAAACTTCCTTCCAATCTACTCTTTCATGTATTTGATATATATTGCTTTTTTTGCTTTTGATGTCTTGTTCACTGGGTAAACTCTTGGTATGGGCTTTCATTACATTTTTTAATACCATTTGCTTGCAATGCTTGATTTTGGATTTCCTCACATATTTGCAATGACAGTGTGTATATTTTGTTTTCCCGTGTTGTCTAGTTCCTTGCCTGGTGCAGGCTTTTATTTTCTTGTAACATTTAATGGCCAACAGTTCCCTTTTGGATCATTCTAAATATTCTGTACCAATGTGAGGCACCTTAATTGCAGTTGCAAACATTTGAAAGGAATAACCCTCTTTTTTATGAATATGCTTTTGAAATCCATTGGTGGCACAGGAATAACAGCAAGTGCTGAGTAATTTGAACTGTCCCTATTATAACAATTTACTATTAAATTAACTGGACAACAACTTGCCTGTGTTCAGCTAGCTAATGAGAAATGGTTTTGTTAGGCTTTGTTGTCAAATCTGTAGTTAATTTGGTAGATGGCACAACTCACAGAGCTAGTTGCCCCGCTACAGGGTGGTTTTCCACTATGATACTGCCCTCTTTTTTTTTTTTTTTTTCTCAGATGAGACACAATGAGATTTTCAATGTTTGGGGACCATTAAAAATCTTATGAGAATGTGGGCAGTGCCAAGATTCCAGTGTGAGCAATTATTGTATTAGAATTAATTTTATGTCTTCCTCCATCCATTTGGAGTTTTTGCTTTCCAATTCCATTTGGAATTTTTCTGGACAATTTCATGATTAATTCACTAGTTGTGCCTGTTTCTAGTTATGTTGCGTAGCCCTGCAAAAGCCATTCTTGTTGCTTAAAAAGAAGCAATCCTGTTCTTTTCCTTGTCCTTGCTGTTCATTCCCACCCACAGGCTACCTTCCTATCTGGATTTAAGCCAGCAAAAAAGCAACTCCTCCAAATATTAGTGGTGACGAGTCATTTCCCTGATTCATTGCACAACAACCAAGAGTGGCATAAGAGGAAATGGTTAAAGAAATGAGCAGCAGCAAGCTGTCTGGACTGATTCTTTTAGCAACAGCAACAATTTATACCATCTCTGAGTATTCATGGACTTGATATAAACAGTAATGCTGAATTACTGTGGGAAGAAAATTTAAATTTGCTCAGGAATGTTTACAGTTCTGTAGAAATTAGACTACAGTTGAGTAATGCAGTTAGACTTCTGCTTGATCAAAGATACTGTAGCAACTTGGGGCACTCATCCAGTAAAACTTTGTTAGTTCAAATCTGCACAAAATTTGACATTTATATGAGGAAGCGTGTGTGAGGCTCACACCGTTTCTTTTGCTCTCTGTGGCAGGCATGGAACTCCCTGCAGCATGGACTAGCAAGGTTGACATCAGTGTATCTCATGACCAGGCCTGATCAGTTAGCGCATTGCTCCGGTGCTGCAGACAAGAGAGCCACAGCTTCCTTGCCCCTTTGGGAGTGTCAAAGCTGAAAACTCAGAGATAAAATTAGAGGGAAAGCAAATCATGAGAAATAAGAGTTGTACGAGTTATGTTAGTGTTTCTGTCTGCTGGCAGTATAAGAGGTGGTGTAGACTCAGTGCTTTTTCCGCTAAGAACTTGCATTCTATTGATTGGATTTTTCCAATGGAAGTTGAGACATTTTTTTTTGCATCTCTCTTGAAGATATTTTCCATAATTTTCATGCTTTTAAGAAACTCTCTGTGATTTAACTTGTTCTGTGATTCTGTTTTGTCTGGAGGCTGTACGAGTAGTAAGCATGGTAACAGTTGTACTTTAGATCTTAAAAACAGAAAGATCCCAGAAAGCTTTTGTTGCTAGAAAAGTAGTTCAAAAGGAGAGAGCAATAAAAGCAAATGAGGTAGTCAAAAGCGTAGATTAATGACCTCTACAGGATTTAATTCCACCAGATGTGAAGTTGCTTCTTTCAAAATGAAAGGCTTAAAAATGTGATAAAAATTGGACACTATACTTAGATTCATGTTTAAGAACTGGGACTGCTCATATTCATAAATTCGTGTTGCATTATTCTCTTAGACCAATGCAATGATGTGTGTGCACAAATATAATAAAAACAGCTTTCTTCCAACCATGTAGCTCCAACTGTTATAACCAAGGAGAAAATGAAGGCTATTTCAGTGTCAAGATAATACACAAAAAAAATGGAGTCTGTGACTTGAAAGAGATCATCTCTATTTCAGATGTGGTAAATAGCATCCCAGTAATTGTCCGGTTGTTTCTATTGATTGCTTAAGGTCCAAGCAGCAAACCCCCATTATATTAGGTGCTGTAGAAACAGGACAAAACCTAAATTTTTGCCACCTTGGCTTCAGCACCATTAAGATTGCTGTTTGAAGCTAGAAAATGATTTGCTTTATCTTGAATTAAAAATACCTAAATTTCAAACTTGGTAATTGTGGTTGGACCTCAACTTTTAGAAGATGGAAGAGTTGGGCAGTGATTTTTTTTCTATGCAGAATATTGATTTACCCTCCATTCCTCCAAATAGCTGAAATCTGTCACCCAGTAATATAATGCCTTTCCTGTCATCCTAAAATGATCCCAGATAGACATAGAAAATCATCTATGAAGCCATCCTTACTTCATTTATATTCTTTAATAAGCTAATACTGGTCTTCAGTCCATTCTCACTCAGATTCTTGCGCATGTCTTTTATAAAGCACTTTGAAATTCCACAGATAAATCTCATTTTGAGCTGATAGTGAATACATTGTGCAGAACCAGCTTCCTCCACCTTGCAACAGCAGAGCAATTAAAAGCACATTTAGCTTTTAAGAAGGGCCTCTATCCCTTCCTCCTCATGGCCAAATGAGTGTGCTGTGAAGGTCATGGAAAAATGAACAGATCTGCTCAACACAGAACAATTGCGTTAAACAATATTGACCTTCTTTAAAAAATTGACTCTTTTGGTATGCTGAGTGCTTTCCTATCTTTGCAAACCATGTGTGGCATGGCAACTTGTTTGTCCTTGCAGATAGAAAAAAGCTCTGTGCTAATGAAGACTAAGTAGCATTTTAGCTCTGGTAGCAGAAAAACCTTCATGTGCAGTTCTGGCCATGGAGGACAGACACTATTGGTTGTGGAAAAATTGTTTGCATCAGAATGCATCCACAGGAGGGGTTCGGAGTTAATTTTAGCCATTGGTGAGACCCTGAAAGCTTTAATTTTTTTTTTTCTCCCTAGTGATGCCCAAGGTTCTCTTGCTTTACAGTTCCAGTTCTCCCCCTGTGAAATTGAGACATGTGAATGTGACAGTCGCTTTTCATGAAGACAGATCACTGCCTGTGCAAGGTCAAACCTTCCCAAGTCCATGAGTTTTGGCAGACACATCACTCTGAAATGGCAACAGACAATCACCTTTCAGTCTCTTTACTGTTTGTCTTGTCAGAGGATTTTTCTAATGTGTATGTGAAATAATTTAGTATGTGAGCAAATACACAACATTTAACTGCTTAAAATTTGGCTTATCTGAAAAAAGAATATTACGTATATTACTTCATATAAAGTTTTTTATTAAGTATTGTTTTATGGTTGAATATACTATGGTTATGGTATATTAATATACACTTATATTAATATACATTAATATGCAGTTACAGTTAATTTAAAGATTCGGTGATTGGTTACTACACATGTATGTACATAGACACTCGAGATGCTGACCAAAAGCACAGTTCTGTGAGACCTGGGGCAACAAGATAGATGAGATGACCTCTTACAATCTCCTTTTTCAACTTATATAATGATAATAGGGGCAACATATATTATAAAGGCTTAACATAAAGTAAAATGTATTGGTAAATGTATTATCAGAATCACAGAATGGAGGTCTGTCTTGCTGCATACCTTTGCACTAGGCCAAAAATGTTAAAATCTCCAGCTATAAATATAAGATTTAAGTTAATGGCTTAGTTCCTGAGATAGTTTCCTTTGTTGTAGCCATGTAAGGAGATCTTGGAGATTTTTTTTTTCTCCTTGGTGTTACATTATTATTGAGTTGAATTAATTTTGTGAAAAAATTAACTTTAGCCATCAAAATGAAAGACAACAATATTAATATTATATGGCAGATGTTTCTTGAATATAATCAGACATCACCAAATATAACTGCATATGCAAAAGCCAGTTATACATTTACATGATAACTCCAATGTGTTAATATCTATGTGCTAGAAGAGACGATTTTTATATAGTTGAATTGAAACATTTCTCACTGTGGCACAATTTAAAATACCTGGAAACAGGTGGAAGCATGTTAGTTGCAT